>PVHP010001319.1:70564-109187 GCA_004024765.1 Zapus hudsonius
AGAGAGAGAGAGAGAGAGAGATGAAGGAAGGAGGGAGGAAGTTGGGAGGGAGAGAAGAAGGAAGAGAAATAACCAGTTCCTACCACCCTGTCCCCAGAAGAAATTCTGTTTGGGAACTTCCTCCGTTGGCATTGTTTCCCTTGAATGTAACAGACACCCAGCTCAAGTGCCTCGAACAAGGCAGGGTGGCCTGCTTACCTCACAGATCCTCAATGGAGCAGGCTGGTCCATTGAGTCCGGCTTCCCACACATGTGCTCTGAGAGTTGTGTTCCCTGGACTCCTGGGTTGCTTTTCTAGGGGCCTTCCCTATTTCCCGGCTCTCTGGGGAATAGTGAAGAGAGTCACCAGCAACTGCGGGTCTACACCTTTGTAGCTCAGCCTTCTCAACCCTGAAGACTCCCGGCTCCTAGAGTTGAGTAACTCCCAGAGCTGTTTCGGTGGACTGCCTCAGTCACTTGCCCCCCCAAAGTCATCGCTATGGCAGAGCAATCGAGTAGCTTGGAGCTGCTGGAGGTGGGACCATAGAATGTAAGGCAAGGCAAAGTAACATAACTAACATAACTAACACAACTAACACAAGTGCTATTAAATCCTTGGGGACAGTCTCTCCCAGTAGTTACAGCTCAGCTGCTGCAGAGTGGCCAGGTGCAGCCCTGATTCTCCCAGAGTGCTCCCAGGAAGCTCTGTCTCTGAGTGCTCCCAAGACTCTGTCTCCCAGAGTGCTCACAGGAAGCTCAGGCATTCTGCATACTTCCCCCAACAGAAACACCAGGCCTTCGGCTGCTAGATCTTAGCAGGAGAAAGTCAATAGGCCCCTAGGAAAAACTAAAAGTGAAACATTCTTGGCCAAACTTCCCTGGTCTGGTATTTCTCTGAATCCCCTGAAAGGCTGTTCAATGCAGACTCCTGGGCCCCACACCCCAGGCTCCTAACTCTGAACACGGGGAGAGCATTTCTACTTGGAAGAGGCTCCCTGGAAATTCTGAGGACAAATGGCTTCCAAAGGCCCACTCAAGGTCACTTCCTGGCTGTGTAATCTGAGCAGAGCCAGTCCACCTCTCTGAGGCTGTCTCCCAGCTTCAAGGAGTCAGACCAGCAATGTGTTGTGAGGACTTGGGGATGGAAGAGCACTGGCACCCCACACAGGCCCCTTCGCATTCGGTGCTCAGGGAGGAAGCAGAGAGTGATGAGTGCGGCTCCTTTTTAGAGAGTCGGGAACCCCCAGCCCATGGGATGGTACCACCCACAGTTAAGGTGGGTCTCTTCTTTCTCTGCAGCCCTCAGCACTGGGGTTACAGAAGTGCACACCCATGCCCAGTGTTTTTTGAAGTGAAGACTGAGGATTGAACTCGGGCACAGCCAGCAGTCTGACCCACTGAGCCACGGCTCCACCGTGTATTTTCATGCTTTTCTCGGTGAGAAAGTCGATGTAACTTTTCTAACTTCATGCCATTAGTGATTTAAGCTGCCAGTGTGATTCTGAAAATAGGTTGTGCCTCTGATGAGCAGGCTGAATTTTAGGAAAATGTTACAAGGCCCAACAGAAATACAAGAAATCAGAGATACAAGGTTTATTTTTTTAATGCCTTGGGTTGTACTCACTTTTCTTTGTTAGGAAAAAAAAGAGTTGACTGCAAAAAGGAAAAGGAGAAAGCTTGTATAGACTATAAATTACAATGACTGGAAGGCAGCATTTCCATGGCTCTTTGAGGCACCCAGATGATCAGTGTAATCTATTGTGAATCAGCCCACTCTGCTGGGGGAGAGTAATGATGCTGTCAGTGGCACTCAGTTCAATACACACAAAGATCTATGTATAGGAGAGGAACCAGAGAGACACAGAAAAGGAGTAGGTTCTGTTGGCTTCTTTTCCGGTGAAAAGAATTTAGAATCTTTCAATTTTCCCTCCAACATTGGGGGAAACTTTTGGAACAGGACGAATGAAGGATCCCTCACTGCCGCCTCCATTCTTGAGCCTTCTCATGCTTGCTAGAGAAATCCTTGCCCTGAATGAGGCAGGAGGCCAGCCAGCAGACACTAACAAGTCAGCACTCTCACTGGCTTCATGAAACAAAGATTTATTTGCATGTTGATGGTCCTACATCCTCACAGTGACTCAAGGGGGACCTGTGTTTATCATCAGCAGTCAGGACTCGTCACCTTTACCATCTTCTACTGTCACTACCCCAGCTTGAGTCTTGTGGGAGGAGCAGAGAGCATGTTGGTGATACAGGCTACTTCTGCTCACATCTTTCTTCCCAAGCAACTCATGAGGCCAGGCCAGTCCTACCTAACTTTGGGGGATATGGAAGAGTGACCTTCCATGTGTCTTGGAAGAGGACAGCATTGCCAGAACTGTGTGGCACACACATACAATCAAAATATTCCTACAAAATTCCTTATCCACACTGCAGATGAGACAGGAGAGAGAAGGGCCAGATAAGTGAGAATGAGCCAGAAAAAGATGTGGAATTTGTGCTTGGGAGTGCCTGGGGGGGGCAAAGATGTTGAGGAGGACCAGCGTAGCTTCACATCACAAGCTGCATCTTTGAGAACTTCCTTATACTGGCTTCCTGGCTGCCCAAACCAAACTTGAAAGGGACATTCCACAGGGCAGGTTGAGGAGAAAAAACTAGAGGTGACCGCAAACCTACCTTGGATGCTGGTCAGCCATGTCCTTTGTGGAGGCTTGAACGTAAGGTGCCCCCACAGCCCACAGCTCTCCATTCTGGCGCACCGATCACAAAGGTAGTGCAGCGTCGGAGAGCTTGCTGAGGAAGCTGTGTCACTGGGGGCAGGCCTTGCTCTGTCATAGTCCAGCCCACTTGCTGCACCAGCCCTCTCTGCTTCCTTCATGCTTACATGAAGATACATGGCGGTCTGCTCTGCTCCTGCCATGCTTTCTCCACCAAGATGAAACTGTAAGCCAAGCTGAGCCGTCTCTCCAGACCCCAAACTGTAAACTCACATAAAGCCCTTCTTGTGAGAAGCAGCTTCTGGTCAGGTGTTCTACCCAACAATGAAAAGGCAACTGCTCACTTTGAGTTCTCATCTTGGCACTGATGAGAACAGTTGATGAAAACAGCCGATGGATCTCTTCCCATCTGAGGAACAGCAGGCCAGACACAGACAAGGCTCCTAGCTTGGGCATTGCAAAATGGCTGCACAGGAAGAAACAGAAAGCAGTAGATACAAAAAAACCTTACTTACATGATAATTGATTTTAGTTCAGATCAAATTGAAATGAATTAGCAACGTACTTTCTAGAGGCAACAGAAATGATCAAAGGAGAAATAAGATGAAGAGCAGTTGAAAATCGTGCTGCAGAGCTCAGAAAATCAATTGAAGAAGAAAGAAAAATAATTACAGAGACAATTGTCAACTCTGCTATTTTCTGTTTTGTAATAGAAAATAGATTAGTAGAACCGAAATCTCATGGCAGGCTTGAAAAAGAACACAAAATGAAAGAGAAAGGAACAAGGGGAAGAGATGATCCAAGATATCAAATGAAGAAAGCAGAGGCTGACATTCTCAAAACGGTGCTCTAAACAGAAAGAGCAAACAGGATTAAGACTTAAATTCAAGTCTCTTGAAGTAGGAGAATAAAAATCCCAACATTTGAGGACACACTGTGTCCCAGCACAAAGAAGCAAACTTTACAATCTCAGGGTCTCTGCCATAAAGATGTTGAGATTCAAAGGACAAGGTTCTGTGAGGTCATTATGAAATCCTGAGGCGTAGGTGAGACTGGCAGCTTCCTCTGCTCTGCCACACTCAGCCCGCGTCCTCCAAGCTCTACAAGGCGGGAGGGAAGGGATGGCCCAGAGTTGCTTCTCAGCCAACTTGAGTCAGTACGAGAACAGGCCAGCATTCTGAAGCATGAGTCCAAGGACTAGCTTCAGAAAGTTCATCTTGAAAATATTTGATGAAGAAAATGAGCACAACAAAGCATGACTAAACACTCAGCAAGAGAGAAGCAAACCTCCATGAAAAGGCCAGAGGAAGTGTTGGCCCATCTAAACACAGAATCAAAGACTAAACAATAACGGGTTCCTGCTGACAGAGCAGAGTAAAATGTGACAATTCCAGACAATTCAAAAATAAGGGAGTAACTAATAAACACTCAGCAGGCTGGTATGCCGGAAAGGATGCGTGTAAATCCTCCTCTGACCTGGAGGAAAGTAATCGTTAAAGTTGAAGCATAGAGAGATCTTTGAATAAAGTTCTGTTTTCAAAATTCATATTTTTTATAGTTTCATTTTCATCTCAGAAGTATCATTCAGGAACTAGTATCTTTTCTTTATTTATTTGCAAACACAGAGAGATAGAGAGGAGAACGGGCATGTTAAGGCCTCTTGCCACTGCAGATGAACTGCAGGTGCGTCTGGTTTACGTGCGTACTGGGAAATAGAACCTGGATTGTTGGGCTTTGCAGGCAGTGTACTGTTTATTTCCATGAATTCGTATATGTTCTATAGTTTTTCTTGCTGTTGATTTGTATTTTAATCCCATTGTTATCAGCTAGAGTACAGGAAATTATTTCAGTTTTCCTGAATTTGTTAAGAATTGCTTTATGTCCTAATATATGGTCTATTTTAGAGAATGTTCCATGTGCTGCTGAAAAGAATATGTATTCTGTAGTATTTGAATGAAATATCTACATGTTCAGCAATGCCTTTAGGTTGATTCTAACATCTTCTTCCCTTCTGGTAAATTCAAGTAGACTTAGGCTTGGTAACTTTTATAAAGTAGTATGGACAATATGAACCTATTTTATAATATGGGTGCCTATCAAGGTTTCTCACTAAATACATATGTAGGGAAAATCTAGAACAGTCATAAAATATTGGCAAAAGCATTTCTGAGAGAAGGAAGTTTGTTTTTCTTTGTTTTTTTTTCTTTGCTCTTTCCTGAAACCATAAAAGTTTTATAAGCAGTTACATTTCTGCAGATACTCTCCTACAGATAATAGCAAACCCTCCAAAGCTCCCTGGCTCCATGGTTCCAGAAGCCCTAACACCGAAACAGCAGCCTGCTCTTCCCAGGTGAAATGTGCCACCCACCCCAGCTGTCCCTCATCTTACAGTACATCTTACACTAGATGGTGTTTCTCATCCCAAACCTTGAGTGCTGTCCTCATCCTGGTCATCCCCTCATCCATGAAGGAATGCTCATTGTCTCAGTGGACCTAACAATTAGGGAGAATCTAGCCCTCACACCCTCACCTGGCAGCTTCTGATGGGTCCAGCAATTGTGGAAGTCTTAGATTGTGGGTGCCTTGCTCCATATCACGTTTCTCCTGTTCCGAGGACACATTTGGATTTTGGATGAGGATCTTATCCGTGATCATCACATCTCAGTGCCCAGTGTTCTGCATGAGCCCTATTTCTAAAGAAGATCACACCCACAGGTTTGGAGTGAGGAGCCTTAGTTGCCTCTGTATAAACCCTGTTTCCAAAGAAGGTCATGTTCACAGACTTGGGGTGGACATGTCTATTAGAGTGCAATCATTCCACCCATCACAAGTGCTTCCTAGGTGGTATAAAAACCCTAACTGTGAGTTTCTGCTTTGAAGAAGTTCAGAACTTGGTGAAGGTTTCACACAATACCCAGGGCGCAAGGATTCCCAAAGAACACAGGTAGTTCTGAAGCCTGAAATGCCTGTGTTATGGATCAGATTTGGAATACCTTCTAGGCTCATGTATTTCATTATCGGGTCCCTAGCACAAAGCCATGTTTGGCGGGGAGGGGGTTGTAAACACCTTGGATACAAAGTGCAGCTGGCAGATGGGGGGTCATAGAAGTGGGGCTTGGGGATTACATGCCAGCTCTGCTGCTGGCCCCAGATCTCTGCTTCCTGTTTGTCTGCTGAAATGAGAGGAGTGAGAGCAATATGCCCCCACCACCATGAGCCTGCATGCCTTCACCATGAAGAGTGTGGCTTCCATGCCTGCTTCACATGAGGGACTTGCCTTCTCAAACTAACTGCCAAAAATCTCTCCCCCTTTATTTGCTTCTATCAAATATTTGGTCATAGTGAGAAAAAGTAATTAATACAGAGTATCAATTATTACTTCACCATATAACATGAGAAAAATTGTTTAACTTTTCTGAGTCTTGATTTTCACCAGAAAACACATTTCTAGTGTGTAAATCTGGTGAATATAAAGTCAGGTATAGAAATAATGTCTATAAAGTGCTTTACAAGGTGTCCAGAATATAGCAGATATGTATTATGCTACCATTATAGAGCATAACCCAGAAAGATTATGCCACAGAGACCTGCCTCAGTAAACTCACTGTAAAAAAGAGAAAGCCAAAACCAATGGTAATTGCATAGTCAGTAACCAGAATCACATACATCATATGTTCTTTGACTTTTAAATATATTTTTATTTATTTATTTGCAAGAAGAGATAGAAGACAGAGAGAATGGACATGCCAGGGGCTCCAGCCACTGCAAACGGACTTTACAAGGGTACTGGGGAGTTGAGCCCAGGTCATTAGGCTTTGCAGGCAAGTGCCTTAACAGCTGAGCCATCTCTCCAGTCCCGTTCTTTGATTTTTGATGTGAGTTTGGACTTAAGCATGTCATGGTGGGAGCAGAGCTGACTGTACTCTAGTAGGTGGTCATTTCATTCTTAGTAAGATCACGGGGACTAATCTGCAGAACTGGTCCAATTATCTTCGTTCCAAAGTCTTCAGCACAGCAAATCTCTGGCAATTGATGTCTGCATAGCACTGTGGAAACCATTCCTGTATCAGGTGGCAAGTTAATGACACACCCCACAGCATTTGAGATCAGGAGCATTATGGCAAGGCACACAGCACCTTAAAGGAGCTCCACAAATGCTTCGGTTTTTATATGCATAGAAGTACTCAGACTCGAATACGTGGCCTAATTTTCCTTGGAATTGCTAAGGGCGTGGGCTTTCACATGTCCTCATTGATGATGGGTCATTAGGAAAGCTACACCATGCCTGAGTGATGGAGGCATTCTATCTCTCCACATAACCAGAAGAGGAGTGGCCACCGGCATTGGTTCAGCTACTCATAAAAGCCACTAGAGACCTAGCCTGTGCGTCTCTCCGGCATCCTCGCCCTTGGCATGTTAGGTTCCGTTCTCCTGCTGGTCACCAGGTGACAGCAAGCTGGCTGGACAGCACTCGTCCACAGGCAGCAGAAATAGCAGTTTGCCAGCTGAGACAGTCCGTGGTCCTTCAGAATTCCTCATGAAGTCCCTGCTTGGGCCCTTGCTAGTCAGAGGTGTGTCTAGTAAGTGACTCCCAAGGTCACTGACAAAGGATTCTGGCAAGTGAGGTTATAGTTTCACAAGTTCTAGAGTCTGGGGACAAAGGCAGTCAGGGAACTGAATATCCATTTAACATTCCATGGCACAAAAAGACACCGGGAGGCGAGGAAACCTCCACTTTGGACGAGTTAAAGAAAAAGGCTCAGACACTGGTAAGGAGGCGGAGGCTGCGGGGGTCCTGCTTTCGAGCCCCCGGGCTGGGGGGGGGGTCGCGCCCTGGGCACCGGGGGTTCCGCCGCCCCGGCCCTGGGGTGCGGAGGCGGGCTGGGTCCCCGGGGCGCCCTCCTGGCCGTGCCTGCCCGCCGTCTCCGGCCCTCGCGGGGCTCGCTGCGCCTGGGCTCTGCGCCTCCTCTCGCAGGGAGTGGAGTGCAGACGCCGGCTGCAGCAAAGAGTCGGATACTTTACGAAATCACCGCAGAGCAACTTTCCCACCCAAGCCCAAACGTGGTCCCTTCCCATCGTTTGAGGACATTGACGAGGCATTCTCGTCCCGCAGGCATTAAGAGTGTCCACCTTGCTGTGTTTTCATTGGCCTCGCTTCCTTGTGCGGTGCACTTGGCCTTGGGCGTTCCAGAGAGTTATGTCAACCTTATCTTGTCTTCAAGTATTGGTCCGAATGCCCACAGTCATTCCACACCAGCTCAGGGATGCAAGTGCATTACACTTATGCCAGACAATGAGTTACAAGGCACTAATAGTTCTGGATCCTTGGGTGGTCTTGATGTTCGCAGAAGAATTCCTATAAAACTCATCTCCAAACAAGCAAACAAAGCTAAACCTGCACCTCAAACCTGCAAAGGCTCCTGGTGATGAAGAAGGATTTAATTATAATGAAGAAGAACGGTATGACTGGAAAGGGGGTGAACTGTTTGGAAATCAGCGAAGATTTCCTGGACACCTTTTTTGGGATTTTAAGATAAACATCTTGGGTGAAAAGGATGACACACCAGTTCATTTCTGTGATAAGTGTGGATTGCCTATTAAAATCTATGGGAGAATGATACCATGCAAGCATGTTTTTCGCTATGATTGTGCTATTATACATGAAAAAAAGGAGATAAGATGTGCCCAGGCTGTAGTGATCCTGTGCAGCGAATTGAGCAGTGGACACGGGGCTCTCTCTTCATGTGTAGCATTGTTCAAGGGTGCAAGAGAACGTATCTGTCTCAGAGAGACTCACAGGCTCATATCAACCATCGCCATATGAGGGCTGGAAAACCTGTTACTCGTGCTTCACTTGAAAATGTTCATCCTCCGATCGCCCCACCACCAGCGGAAATCCCTGACCGCTTTATCATGCCACCAGACAAGCACCATATGAGCCACGTTCCACCCAAGCAGCACATTATGCTGTCACCCCCTCCTTTGCAGCATGTACCACATGAGCACTAGACTCAGCCGCGTGAAGATATCCGTGCTCCTCCAGCAGAAATGGCCATGGCTCCACCTCCACCTCGCCCGGTCAGTCAGGAAACCTTTCGTATCTCAACCAGAAAACACAGCAATTTAATAACAGTTCCTATTCAGGATGACTCAAATTCAGGTTCCAGAGAACCACCACCTCCTGCCCCAGCACCTGCTCACCATCATCCTAAATACCAGGGTCAACCAGTGGCGTCGCACCCTCATCACATTATGCCTCCACAGCAACATTATGCACCCCCCCACCCCCACCACCAATAAGCCATCCAATGCCACATCCTCCCAGGCTGCAGCTACTCCTCATTTGGTATATAGCCAAGCTCCACCTCCACCAATGACCTCTGCTCCACCACCAATAACCCCTCCCCCTGGACATATTACTGCCCAGGTGCCACTTTATATGAATCCTCCTCCTCCAGGACCTCCCCCACCTCAGCATGGTGGTCCACCTGTAACTGCACCCCCTCCTCACCATTACAACCCTAACTCCTTACCCCAGTTTACTGAAGATCACGGAACTCTGAGCCCTCCATTTACACAACCAGGAGGGATGAGTCCTGGTATATGGCCTGCACCAAGAGGGCCACCACCACCACCTCGAAAGCAGGGTCCTCCTTCTCAAACCCCACTTCCTGGACCACATCATCCAGATCAGACAAGATACAGACCTTATTACCAATGATAATAGTATTTTGAACTGAAAATACCACAAGGGAAAAGAAAAAACTCAACATAGTTAATCTTTTAATTAAGCTTTGACTGTTTGGGGAGGGAAAAATTACCTCTTCTGAGGTGGCTATAAAACATAGTCTTGTTTCTTAAAATGGATTTAATCTTGGCCTTAGGATTGATTTCAAGTACTCTACTGTAGTGCAGATAGGTGGCTCAGTTGAGCACGACAATTTAACAACCTGTTGCCCCATTGTGGTAAAATGACTCAGAAATGAATATTTGTAAAAAAATTTGAAAAGAAATTCTCATTGTTTCATTTTCAGAAGTCTTGTTTTTTTTTCAATATTTTTTTTTATTGTCCATAATGAGTTACATTATTTAGTGGGCAAACCATGCGTTGTTATCCCGAATTCCCCACTTCCCCCCCCCCATCCCTGATCAGTTGTATATCCTCCTTCGTGGGCTGTCTGTATTAGTCCTTGTGGCAAGGGATCCTGGATATCTTAGTACTCATCCCGGTCTTAAAGTCCACTCAACTTTCAAGGGGCCCAGAAGTCTTGTTTTTATTAAGCTCAATGTTGAATTTTTCTTGTGATACATTTTGCTAACCTGTGTAAAAGGGTTACATTTCAGTGTGGTTGTCAGGATGCTACTTTCATGTGAACTTATGTGTAGCCACATACTATTTGTTTTTATTCATGTTTTTACCACTAATTTTCCAAAGTTACAATAAAATCCTAAGAGTAAAAAATTTTTTTAAAAAGGCTCAGAGTGTATTGTGGAAGAGCAGGGAGAATGTCAGAACTACAGGGGGGGGGAAGGTGTACACTGAGGCATTGTCCCCGCCACAGAGACCGACTTGTGCATTATGACCCCCACAGTGAACACTGATAACACCACTTAGAATGGCCCTCAGTTGAGGGGTGAAGAAGGGGGCACAAGAGTAGACCCCATTGGGGATGTGGCCAATATGCAAATGTTTATCCATTAAACTTCTCAATTCATAAAATAATAAATAATTGAACAAGGCTTTCTTAAAAAATCAAGACAATGGTAATTTAGCTGAAGATAAAATTGAACAATGATCTCTTAAAACATAAGCCTAGAACTGGGAGCTGCTCAGTGGTTTAGGCACTTGCTTTCAAAGCCACATGGTCTTTGGCTGGATCCTCAGGAGTCACATAAAGCTAGATGCACAGTGGCACTTGCACGCGTTGCAGCAGCAGGAGGCCCTGGTACGTCAATATTCATATTCTCTCTCTCTCTCTCTCTCTCTCTCTCTCTCTCTCTCTCTCTCTCTCTCTCTCTCTCGCTTGCTCGCTCTTGCTCTCGCTCTTCCTCTCCCTCTTTCAAAAAATAAAAAATACAAGAAGTACAAAAGATAAATCAACCCAGCCATGCTCCTCTTCAGCTTCCTTCAGGATGAGCCCTTCAAACTACTAATAAAATTTAAACTTTCCAGGACCTTCAAAAGACCCCATGTAACCTGGTCCCAATTCAGTCCCTCTGGTCTCTGCCACCCCCCCATGCTCTTTTATCCTCTCTCTTTCCTCCTGTGATAGGCCCTGCTGTGCTCTGCTCACACCTTTGCCTGATTCCGAAATCTACTGAGGTGTTTCCTCCTCAAAGAAACCTGTGGTCTCCTCCTGTACGAGCTGTCCATTCCTCCCCCCATCAACTGTCTGAGTGACAGTCTAGTCTTGGCATCCCTTGTGCCTCTTGAGATCGTCACAGTGTGCTCACTTGGCTGATGTCTGTCCACCACTCGGGAAGCTTGCCTCGGGAAGGCAGGACTTGCATTTGTTCTCTGATCTGCTCTGTGCCTCAGTCACCACCCCTCTGCACATGGCCATGCTCAGTTGAAAGAGGGAGCAGAGCAGAGCCAAGACCCCAGATGGAAAATGTCCAAGCAGAACCCAAACCAGGCACAAGCACAGTCTGGGAGCAGGAGCACTGAGGCTCACCACAGGACTGGCTGGTAGAGAGGAGATGAAGACGAGCCACAGCTGCTCGTGCCTCCAAGAAGACTCCCAGGAAGACAGACATGTCCGCTAAAGCAGGAGATGCTACAGATGAAGTGAGAGGAGACGAGGGAGGTCCTGAGCATGACTGCTGTCGGCGTCAGCCTTCCTCAGTAGAAAATGGTGCTCAGACTTCCCCAGCTGGATGCTCCCTGCAGTGTTATTGTCAACAGCAAACATCAAACCAGCCACGCCATCCAACACGGGAAAGAGCGAAAACAACTCTCCTATATGATATGATCTTAAAGTTATGTTGCAAAATGACATTTTATTACAAGAAAATTGATTAGCTTCGTAAGGGACAATTAGAGGCGCAAAAAGCAATGCACGGGCTACAGAAAGCTTCTCTTTCCAGCCGCAGAGCCTCAACTGAAAGCTGTTTCTGTGTGGTCTGGTGACAGCTGATCTCAATTATCTTCATGTTGCTATCTCGATACTCCAGCTTTTCTCTAATTGATATGTTTCAATTGGGCAACTGAATTAGGGTCCGTGTTTTAAGTTCAATCTTAAGAGTTTCAAGAGTATACTCTAGTGCTAAATATCAGAGAGGATTTCTCTGTAACAAGAGCACTGCTTCTCAGTATTCCATACAACACACAAGCTTCCAAGACACTCAGCTGGGGCTGTAGCCACAGCGGGGCCTGAGTAGCCTTTAGCTTGAAGGAAAGAACACCATATGGACCTAGAAAATAGCCATTGTAGCCAGAATGCTCCTTAGAGTCATACCCTGTGCCAAATTTCCTTCTCCTCAAAATTTATAAGTTGGGTATGATTTCTTCCATTTTAGAGACAAGAATCCTGACTTTCAGAGATGCTGGGGGACTTCCTCCAGGGAGTAGAGGACCTACCCGTGTCTGTTCACGTGCACTACAGCTCGTTACCTTGCATAATGTCGGCCTCAAGCCCATACGTGTGCAAGACTTCATGAGCAGCTAATCCAGTGGGCATCAGACAGTTCCTCTTGCTGTTATTCTTAAACCATTCCTTTGCGTGAAGGTATCAGTCAGAGGCAAAATCGAATAAGATATTTAGTGCACTGTGGTCCATGAAAGAGTGATCATAGGTAGAAAAGCTGGTGGAATCCGGGTGGTCAGGTTGAATAATTGTCAATATGAATGCAAGCATACACATTCATATACAGACACATAAAGGTATACAATAAGAAAGAGGCACTCTTGAGGAATGGTGGGGGAATATTGAGCTGGACAGTCACCAACACCCCTTTCACCTCAGCCCCAAAGAAGATTCTAGGCTCCCCATGGGAACACTACATGTACCACTGAGCTGGTCCATTTCCCTGATAGTTCCCAAAGAAGAGAGGACTCAACGTCATCAGCAGCAGAGTGAAATAGAAGCCCAATGCTACAGGGTGAATGTGTTTCCCCAGGAATTTATATGTTGAAGCTCTTTCAGGAAGATAGACTTTAGTGATGGAGAATTTAGATGGTGAATCAGATAGATGGGATCCTGAGGGTGGAGCTCCAAGGACTTCATAAGAAGAAAAAGTAGAGAACACCTCTCTCTCTCTCTCTCTCTCTCTCTCTCTCTCTCTCTCTCTCTCTCCTCTCTCTCTCTCTGTCATAGAGTTCAGGAGTACACAGTGAGAAGGCAACTGTCTGAAAGTCAAGAAGAGGACTCTTACCAGGAGCCTGATCTGCCAGCACCTTGATCTTGGACTTGTAACCTCTAAAGCTATGAGGACGATGTGTCTGCACCACCCAGTCTACGGCATTTGGTCCTGGGAGCCCAAGCTCAGTAGACACCCAGTGTCCCCAGAACAAGGCTCCCTCCAGGTGGACTTCTCAGCTCCACTTGCAGTGTTACTCCAGTTAAAGTTACTTCTCTAAAACTGTTAATTTTGGCAAAACCACGAAACACTAACTTCTTTTATCAAACATCTATATCCCTAGGAGGCTGCATGCAACTAAAGGTCATTGAAGTAAGTGGAGTGAATTTGCCTTGTTTACTTCTTTGGGGCATCACCATGTCACTGCAGCTTTGGTCTTCAGTACCAAACTGTGTATCCGAAGGGGAGCTGCAAACACAGTCATTAAATCCCGTGAGTGGGTGCTGTAGTTACCTTCGTGTTGCTGGGCCAAAACATCTGACCAAGAGCAACTGATGGAAGTAAAGAGTTCATTTTGGCTTACAGCTTCATGATGGCAGGGGAAAGCCTGGCATGGGCAGAGGCTGGACATCACGATCTTGCAGGTGGAAAAGAGCAGCAGCAAGGAGTGAGCTGAACTCTGCAAACGGGAAGCTGGCTATCACACCCCAAAGCCCATCCCCAGCAACACAGTACAAGCATTAAGGCCTGTAGCTCCATTCCAATATCCACTCTATTGGAAGAGCACCTGGCCTCTCTCAGGCTGTCTCTGCGTGGTGTAGCGGCTTTCTTCAGCAGATATCCACACTCCTAGGTTGCCAACACATGGGGGTGTCCTTTGCAACTTAGGAGTCACAGCTATGGTTTTACAGTAGCTTTTTCAGGGGCTCCACCAGGGAGTCTGACCCTGCTACACACTGCTGGGCATCCTTGGCTTTTCGCTGGAATGTTGGTGCAAAGGCCTCTGATCCCACAGATCTTCCACTTGCATGTCGGCAAAACCAAAGCCAGTGCCATGTTCTTGGACAGTGCTGGGTTTTGCTGGCAGCTAGACAAGCCCTCCTGGACTATGACTGTGGTGGCATCTGGGTGCCTGAGTGCCCAGAAAAACAAAAGTCTTCCCTGGGAAGTTAGTTTTCAGGAGGCCATTCCTGAAGCTCTATCTTTTCAGGCTGTTTGATATGGGTTCTTAGGTAGCCTGGGCTAGCCTGACACTCACTGTTTGATAGGGGTTCTCAGGTAGCCTGGGCTAGCCTGACAGGCACTGTGTGGCTAAAGATAGCCATGAATTCCAAGTGCTGCAATTATAAGCATATGTCATTTAGCCTCACTTTCTAGGTACTTTCATTAAATGAAACTTTAAAAAGTAAGGTTTCCTTTTTACACTTTGAAGACTTTGATGGGTGACCTGTCACCCTCACAGCACTATTCCTGGTGTCCTGGTATAAAGTTCTCCAATTTCCCTCAATCCTGCCTGTCTTTCTAAGGGTTACTGTCACTTTCTTTGTCAGTAACTTTAAACTCGTTCTCACTCCTTTCCTCACAAACTTCGTTTTTCAAATCTTCCTGCTCTGATTTTCGATCTGAATTCTCACTATAAACCATGTTAAAATCAACCAGTAATAACCATGCTACAAGTTAAATGCTGTTCTGTCTTGAAATTTCCTCTATCAAATTAATTAGTTGACTTTTTAATTCAGCCTCAGTCAGATTTTTAGGACATGACCAGAGTGTCTGCCAAATATAACACAGACTGCCTTTAGCCCAAGTCCTGATGAAGTCCTTCTTCCCATCTGAAGCCTTGTAACAAGTCCACCATCAATACTTGTTAGCATTCTGGTTTCCCAGACTCGCAAGAACAGCCCAGGAAGCTCAGCTTGCAGCAGTCTCATCTGTACCTTCAAAATCTTCCCCGCTCCTCCCACCAGCCAGGCCAAAGGCCTCAGACCCATGTGGCCAGCTTCGTCAGATGAGGGTTTGCTCTTGATACCAATTATCTCTATTAGTTATTTTCTCCTGACTGAAGGCAGATGCTCCCATCCTGGCAGCCAACCAGGAAGCAGGGAGTGAAAGAGAGAGCAGCAAGAACCAACATCAGTGACCTGCTTCCGCTGGCAAGGTCCTATCTCCTAGAATTTCTACAGAATTGTACCAGTTGGGAAGAAAAATACAAACAGGATCTCCATCAGATAGTGAAATCAATCTAGGTTAAATGAGACAAACATTGCTATTTTGGAAAGATTCTAATGGGTGTAGCCTCTCTATAGCTCTCTGGTAGTGGAAATTTCCCCTTGGAGCCTGAGTTCTTGGTCCCCATAGGAATTTGCTGTGGATCCCAGTTCTAGTTCAGGGTTTCTTGTCACTGAGTGGATCACTTAGCCAATCAGTAAGCTGTTGATTAACCTCTTAGGTTTAGCGCCACTATTGCACAGATGAGCACTTCTTGACTTGCTGGTCTCTTCCATACAGCAATGTGTTCAGCATTGTTGTGACAACTGTCTATATTGGATATCAGTGGTCTCTGCTTTCTCCAAATACCATTGACCAATTTCCCCTGGCAGCTCATGTAACACCTCCCTGCACTACACATACTACCATCTGAGAGCTGATTACCATTCTGGATCTAGCAGGATCTCTTGGTGTTGTTCGATGGCACTCTGTGAATTCTTCAGCAATATGTCTTACCTTGGGCCTGAGGCAGGTATAGCACTTTGACAGAAGTCTGTCTTGTTTTAGGGACCTCGTGGGTCTCTTTGATCAACAGCTCAGTGTGGGAAGGAACCAATAACTGGGACAGGGAGATGCAGGCCTGAGCAATCTTTCTTGGGGTTAGGCTCCTCCCATTCTGTTCATGGTACTTTTTAAATGATGTAGGTAAGCATTCCACACAGAGCATGGCACACAGAGAACATTCAGTAAATCTTAGATCAGGTATTTTTCCTTGTGTCCTTGTGCTAGAATAGAGGATAATGAAATGATCAGAACTTAATGATTTTTGAAGCTAAACTGTTTTATGTCATAAGAAACCAAATCGGTTGACTGAAAGCAGAAAGTATATTCAGTAAAACAGTTTCCACATGCCGTGCTGAGCACCAATGGCCAGAATTTCCCCAGTTTTCCTGCCATCTGAACTCATTAAGGACTTAGAATGCTGTAGGCATTTTCGAGCTATAAATGTGCACATTCATAATTTTCTTGGATGTCTTCCACACTATTTTGAAGCTCTGATTTATGTCTTTATGTTTTCATTAACTAGTTTTTCCTGGTTAGAGATGTAAATAACTATATTACTAAATATTCAGTAAATAAGGATCCAGCAAAAAATAATTCGTAATTCTGCCACTTTCATTCAGTGGATGTCTCTGCTAATCTGTTAATATGTGAGCTATGGCCATTAAAATCACAGTGAACACAATTTTTTTTGTTTCCCAATTCTCATCTTAACAGTATGTCACAAACATTTTCCTTACTGTGTCAGGCATTTTAACCATAACTAGTTACATAAAACCTCAGTGAGGGACTCAAAGATACTTCACAATTCCACACTGGTCTAACAATTCAATTTATTCCAGTGCTTTTCTGTATCTAATGAACTTTTATGTAGATAATTAAAACTTAATTCCTTAGTCCTGATTTACACAAGTGGCAGGTCTTTTTTAGAGATACACTAAGAAACCGTACTTCTATAACTAGATAAACTTAGAAAAATTACAAACCTTTCCTGTAAATGTGCTTCCTCCCTGACTTTCAGAATGATAAGGAATGTTTCATAAAATAGCAACAAGGCAGACCGTGATCTACCAGAGGCAGAATTGAAAACCATCAAAGAATGCCATTGATCTGGCTGCTAAAACTTCAACAGCAATGGTTAATTCCAACCAAAAGACAAAAAGAAGTTTGGAAAGTGCCACTCCCTGTCATCCAAATTGCATCTCTCATTCCATACACGAAGAGGAAGAAAATTACACGACCATTGTTCCCCACTGAAAGAAATAAAATGAACATGTATATAACCAGAATGACCCTTTGACACACGGGCTTCAGTGACTAGTGATTTCTGCCCATGCCTGCGTAGCATTCATTCATGCTCCATCGTTCCAGGGAGATGGCTTGTCACGGCAGTGATAATCACTTACACTAATAGCTGTTGGCATTTATTGAGCACCCACAATGCAGCAGTGTTCTTAGAACTCCTACATGTAAACTCACTTCCATCCCATTTGAAAGATGGCATAATTAGGCCCAGGGAGAATTGAGTTTTCTCACAATCACAAAGTCAGTAGGTGTTGGGATGGGTCTTCTAACCTATGTATGAGGACTTCAGAAGTTATCTTTGGTGGAGCTGGGGCTCAGGAGTTCAGTGCTGGCTTAGCATTCTAAGGATCTGCATTCAGTCCCTAGCAACACACATGCCCACTTCTCATGAATCCCAGCGCTTATATTCTTGTTGCTGCTGCCTAGAGCAGGGCCTCGTGCTCCCTAGGCATTACTCACCTGGCATTACTTTTCTATGGCTTTTAGAACAAGCCACACATGCTGACTTGTGCCTGTAATCCCAGCACTTAGGAAGCTAATACATGGTGATTACCACAAGTTCAATACTCCCTGGGCTCCATAGTGAGCGCTAGTCCAGCCTGCGCCCTATCTCAAAACCTGATTACCCGTGTCAGAGAGATGGTTCAGCAGGTACCGCACTCATGCTTAAGCATGAGGACCTGCGTTCCATGCCCAGGACTTAGCCAATAGCCAGTCATACTCTCCATACCTCGAAGCCCAGCACTAAAGGGAGAAGCCGGGACAGAGTGCTGGGGCCTCCTGGTCAGCCAGGCTAAGTGAAAAACAGGAGCTCAGGTTCAGTGTGAGGCCAGTGAGAGACCAGGACACACTAACATCTCCCTCTGGCCTCTGCACATACGCACACTGGGCACATGTACCTTTATACACACGTGTATACACCATGCACACCAAACATACTACACATAGCCCCAAATCACAATTTCCAGGCTGAAAGCAGCATAGTCGTTATCTAACTGTTCCGGGATGGGTTCCCAAGGCTGTTCCTGTGGAGGCTCTAGGGAAGAGGCGAGCGTCTGTCTTGCCTGCCTTCTAGGGCTGCCTGCAGTCGTTGGTGAGGGGCCCCATCCATGTTCCCAACACCATCCGTGCTGAGTTTTTCATCTCATCTTCACATCGTTTTCTCTCTGCAGCTCTGACCATCTTGCCTCCATTTTAGAAGTACCTTTAAGAACAAATCACTTGGCACACCCAGATAATCCAGGGTAACCTCCCCTCCCCAAGACCCTTAACACACACACACCCGCCAAGTCCCCTTGGCCACACAGTGTGTGACAGATGCTGCCTGTAAGGAGGCAGACATTTCTGGGGTTTCAAGTTAGCGCCGCGCAGGAGTGAATAGAGCTAAACGATGGCTTGAGCAGACACAGTCCCTGAAGAACTACTCTTCTAGAGGTTCTTCGGGATAGGAAAACTTAGACTTCTAACCTCGGCAGAACCAGAAGCAGGAGCCAGAGAAAGCACAACCTTCTTGGCTTTCAAGTCCCTAACTGCTCCGCAGGCATCACTTACCTGAGCTCATTTGTATGACAACCCAAGCAGAAAGAAGCCTTGTCTCCAAAGCAGGGATGAGAAAGCTCAGGCTGCGGTGAGTGAAGTAGCTTTCCTAAGGGCACCTTGGCCTGTGATTTGGACCCAGGCAGCTCAGACTCCAAAGCTCGGGCATTGTCCACCTGTCAAGACAACTGACACCAAATAGGATGTGAAGGAACATCTTGAAGGAGTGCGGTGAGAGCCTGTGTGCCTGGCACTGGGAGGGTGGAGACAGGAGGATCATGGGAAATATACCATGCCAAGGACAGGAATCTATAGCGCAGGAGGCCACTTCTGCCAGCCACCTCCACAGCTACCTCTCTGTTCTTTATTGCATCTGCCTCTCAACAAAGAAAGGGTCTCCTTCAATGCTGGCTGCAGTCATACCAGCTCTGGAGTAGACACTAAGTAATGCTTGTGAAACAAATGGAAAACACATCTTTGACCCAGAAACAACCAATGAGAGCAAACATAATCATTGCATCATGAATAGAATGGATGCTCAAAACTAACAATAACAAACACTCTAAAAAAAAGACTTCTCAATAGCCAAAATAAACAGCTCTGAGTCCAAGTGAATGCATAATTTCTTTGGAAAAATCCCTGCAGACTTAATCCAAAAACCTGTGTTCTCTATTTCTAGCCCATTTGTTGAGCTTTTTACTGCTCAGCTCCTCTTTTGGGGATATGCTTCAGTTAAAGTTAACTGCTAAGTTTAGTTTAAGTTCACTTCACATGAACTTGAGTTAAAATTAACAGGATGGGTAGGGAAGCAAGGTAACCCTACATCTATCCAATGGAATTCAAGAGACACATCAAGTTACAGCCCATATACAGAAATAAGCAGTCAGAGATGATTCATTGTATTTCTAAAATTAATAAGGCATAAAGTCACAACCTAATCTTGTGTGTTCCCACTCAGCCCTTACACAGTGGATGGTCCAGGTTTTAGGGCCCATTCTTTCAAACACACGTAACAAAGGCAACATTGGTCTAAGAGATGATCACCTTCCTTTCATGCATATGGAATGCTGTCATCACAGTAATGGGCATTTAATTAATTTTCAGTTTTGACTCTGCACACATAGTGGTCACAGCCTCTGCTGTTCACATTAGAACTCAGGCAGAGTTCTCATGCCACCAATATGCCTCAGCCCTGTTTTCTCTCTTCTCGAGTGCTGCAAGCTTCTTCAGGATAAACGACGGGTAACTTAAAATTTCTGAATCTCTAAATTCAGCGACTGGCACCTCTGTGAGTGATCATGTATGGTTGTAAGAATTTCAGAAAATAGAGAAAAGGCAAAAGCAACAGACAAAGATCCCAAACCATCACAAGAACAAGTAACATTCTTCTCTTGACTACTTTGGTCTCTGTATATAGGTGGTTTTCATTTTTCCCTTATAAAATCTTTTGCGTTTCTTTCATGCCAGGATGTGTGCACATAGCATTGCCCCATGATGGTCCATAGTCCTGAAGCTTGATCAAAGTCTAAAAATGTACTAGTATGGTTTCTATGGCTTCATTGATCACTTTATTAATTTCAACTCTGGTGTGATCAAAAGAGAATTCTGCCTGCATCCAGCTATTACAAATCCGGCTGAGGTTCCCCTGTTAGGAAATCCTTTCGTTTTATTTCCTTTAGATTTGTAACCTGCTCTCTAATTATAGTCCTTCTAGTTCCCCTCACTGTGATAAACAACTATCATCTTCAAAGCTCATCAGCAAACCCCTCCCAGGGTCCACCACGACTTCTTTAACAAAACAAGAAGTCGGTCACTCTGGTTCCTGTGCTCTGTTTTTTCTACTGAAACAAATGTTTTCACGAACTCCCAAAATGTTTTACTCAGCTATCATAAAGTTCAAGTTGATGAACAAAAAAACAAACTAGGCTTGGGACAAAATTCAACATACCTTCCATACTCCAAATTTATTTCTAGTCAACAGAGAATGGGGGCCAGTGTCTTGAAACCAAGCATATTTTAATGAGAGCAAACATCATAAAACATGAGGGAGAGACCCTTACATCACTCGGCCAGCCGCAGAAATTAATTGACATGCTGAAAGCACTGGCTTCACACTTGTTCCACTGAACAAACAGATCTTTTCACAAAGCAACTCCAAACTCGTGGCCATTCCCAGATGTCCATGTTCCAAGACTCTTTGCTTTCAAATTCCTCAATGAGAAAGTGCAGGAAGGAAGAGAATTGGGACGCTAACCAGGCACTTGGCACCAGACAGAGAAGGCACTAGAAATGTACTGCATAGGACCAAGAAAAGGGGAGGAAGAAGGAGGACATGGAAAAGGAAAAATCCTCCACGTGTCTTTATGGCATCATTTATTTCTTTTCTTTCATATAGGATACTCTCCGCTGAGTGAGTATAATGGATTTGTTCTGATTTTATATAGCATTTATTGACTTGTTTCTAAGACCAAAAGGAAATTGCTCATTGCTCGTGTGGAAAATACGATAGAAATTAGTCTGGACTGTTGCTTAGCAGTAGAGCCACAGTCTTATTTTATTACTGGGCTTTCTCATCTTTTTAGCGAATGCACATAGTATTTTAGACCAGAACGAATGCTCTAATTCTAACCAACATTTTCCACTAAGCGCCTTATTATAAATATTGCTCTTACCCTTCAATGTTCTGACAGAACACAGTTTGATGGTTGCAAAATAGTCCATTTGTTGATGCACAATTGCCTTAGTCTCTAATTGTAGGAGATACAACTGACCACAATAAAAATAAAATAGCATTTCACTGTGGTCAACACCCTGGTACATACAGCTTTGAAGTTTTTAAAAATATTTTTATTGTCAATGATTCCATACATTGTATGAGCAAATCTTGTGAAGATACCCCCATTTCCCTCCTCTCTGTCCCCATCCCATTGGGGACCCTCCACACTGGGCAGACTGGATCAGTCCATGGGGTAGGGGGTTATGAATAGCATAAGAGGTAGCCAGTTTTTTTCCCCCTTAATGTGTTGTTGCTGAGGGGGGCCATGTCTCTGGATATTCTCCTCCACCATGACTCTTACAATCTTTCCACCCCCCTCTTCTGCTCAGTTCCCTGAGTCGACATGGGTAAGTTTTAGTCTGCTTTAGTGTTGACATCTTAAGTGTCTTTGGACTTCTGCTTTGGATTGTATTGGATATCATTGGTATCTGTCTCCTTTATCCTTTCATGGGTTATCAGACTTGCTGTGGTGATTGGTCTCCTGTTTAGCTCATCACTTTCTCATAGGTTTCATTTGGACCCTGTATGATAGGCCAGGGGTGGTTCATCCCCTGTCAGGATGTCAGCCATCATCCCATTTCTTGTTGTCCATGGGTTTCATTGTCTTCTGAAAAATACAAACAGAATCTCAATGGGAGAATGAGATGAGTAGAGGTTAGATGAGACAAACATTGCTAATTTGGCAAGATTTAATGGCTACAGCCTCTCTGTAGCTCTCTGGTTGTGGGAATTTCCCCTTGGAGCCCAGGTTCTATGTCACCATAGGATTTTGCCATGAATCCCAGTTCCAGTTAAGGGTTCCTTGTCACTGAATGGATCACTTAGCCAATCAGTAAGCCATTGATTACCCTCCTAGGTTTAGCGCCACTATTGCACAGATGAGCACTTCTCAACTGGCTGGTCTCTTCCATATAGCAGTGTGTTCAGCATTCTTGTGACAACTGTCTATATTGTATGTCAGTGTCTCTGCTTTCCCTAAATATCATTGACCAATTTCCCCTGGCAGCTCATGCAACACCTTCCAGCACTACACATGCTACCATCTGGGAGCTGGTCACCATTCTGGATCCAGCAGGATATCTCGGAGTTATTTGACAACACTGTGGTTTCTTCAGCAGTTTCTTCTTCTTACCTTGGGCCTGGGACAGGTATTCAAGCGCTTTGACAAAAGCCTATCTCATTGGGGGAACTCGTGAGTCTTTTTGATCAACAGCTCAGTGTGGGAAGTAACCAATGACTGAGACAGGGAGATGCAGGCCTGAGCAACTTTTCTTGGAGTTAGGCTTCTTCCCATTCCATTCATGGCCCCTCTTACCAGGCAATGCTCACAGCTTCCTCAGGAGCTTACTGTATATAAGTACGGATTTTATGGTATCAATTCATTATTGGTGTAGCTTATTGTAAAAGTCCCCTCACCCTCCCGTCCCCGCCCCAATTCCTTCCATCCCCTGTTTTATTGTTGTCTTAAAATTAAATTCTATGAGTAGAAATGTTGGGATAAAAAAGTTGTACAATTTTTAGACTTTTGTCTACCAAACTAACAGGCTATTAAAATTATTTTATTTGAGCTGGTTATGGTGACACACACACCATAATTCTACTATTTGGGAGGCTGAAACAGAATTATCACAAGTTCAAGGCTAGGCTGGGCTACATTCTGAGTCTCTGTCTCAAAAATAAGAGAGGGCTGGAGAGATGGCTCAGCAGTTAAGGCACTTGCCTCCAGTGCCTAAGGCCCTGGGTTCAATTAATTCCCCAGGACCCACATAAGCCAGACCCACAAAGTAGTGGCCCTGGTGATCTCTCTCTCTCTCTCTCTCTCTCTCTCTCTCTCTCTCTCTCTCTGCTTGAAAATGAATAAATAAAATATTTTTTAAAATAAAAGAAAGAAAGGGAGAGAAGTAAAGAGGGAGGAAGGAAGAGAGGGAAGGGTGAAGTCAAAGAGGAGGAAAGGAAAAGAAAGGAAGAGAGAAAGACTAAACTTTACAGGTTCCCTTAAAGCTCTGTCCTGTATCCACGCCATGATGCTGAGACAACCCTTAGCCTGAAGCTATGGCATTTCATTCGGATGTGTTCTTCTTCAGGTAGTTTTTGCTGAGGTGAGTCACCTAATGGAAAAAGAGCCATGTTAAGGTGAATAGTCCATCGGCTTTTGCTACATTGACACTGTTGTACAGCTTTACTCTTAGAAAGTTTGAAGATTTGTTCTTTCTGCCCAGCAAAAAACCACACCTACTAAGCAACACTCCATCCAGCCCTGGGCAGCTCCTACTCACTTTGTCTCCTCTATCCTAGACATTCCAGATCAGTGGACCCATCCAATATGGGACCCTTCTTGAGGTTCAGCCATAGTTTTTTGCTGGGCTGCCTGGTGTTCTGGTTTTCAATCAATGAAGATAGAAGCAAGGACTCTGCCCCCTCGTGTACAAACCTGGCATGTGGAACAGCCGGGTGCTCACACATGAGGTCCTTGTCACCAACCCACCTGTCCATGAGTGTGTTGAACACAATTGGTCTCCTTATGCCTTGGTTTCCCTCCTCTGTAAAATGGAGATGGAATAGCAACCACTTCATATGGGGTTGAGCACAGCATAGGAGAGGGTGCACATATATAAAAAAACACAACTTTAGTGAGCTGCCACAGTTCACAATGCTATATTATTTTCAAACAAACACCTGCCACATGGCGACCCCACTGCAGGGCCAGAATACAGACGGAAACCTACTGAACAAACAAATAAACTCAGGTTGACCATCAGTCCAAGGTGGGATCCAATGGGAGAAGAGAAGACTGCAGCCCAAACCGCAGTCAGTGAGAGCACAGGAGAGACTTCCCACAGAGCTGACTCATCAGGACTGAGCCAAGGGATCCCTTGTGCATTCCCAGCCATGGTCATGGCTGCTGGCCCAGCCCCGTCCGCCCCCCACAGCACACCCTCTTCTCCTTCCCGGCCCTGAAGCACATTCTCCACAGAGCAGTACAAAGACCATGGCCTCCCTGCTTGATGAATTCCCATGGCTCCTGCTGCCCTCAAGGCAAAAGCCCAACTCCAGAATTCCCAGCATCTTCAGGACCCTGCTGTTTGCTGTCCTCCTTTCCTGGAAGGCTCCTCTGCCTTCATCCTCAGGTGTCTGCTCAAATGACGCCCCTACAGGGAGCGTCCCCGCTTCTCATCTCATCTCTGTCGCCAGCTTCTCTTATTCTTCGTCCCACTTGCTTGTATTCAATTTGTGCAGCTACATTCGGAGAGATGATGGGAAAGAGCGAGAGCCTCAGACCAGGGCCTCGGTCAAGTGACTTGCTTCTGCCTCAGAGTCTCTTTTTAAACCCCATGGTTTGGGGGACGGAGTTGATGCAGGCAGACACTCAGCACTGAGACTCGCCCACAGCTGACCAGTAAGTCTCTGGTGACTTCAGACTGCAAGCCTCATTATGTCTGTTCACAACACTAAGCAATCCCTTGACAATTAATAAGAACTTTTTGAATTAGCAATACCAGGTGAAGAAGGGAAAAGGAAGATTTTACATGTTGGAAGATCTTGTCATCAAGGGGCCTTGCTCTCTAGGCCTCTGGCTTCCTGTAGCAGAGGTTGAACCTCTGCATGATTTCCAGGGGCAAAAGGAGAACCCCAAAGAACATAATATATATAGCTATGTAGCAAGGGACAGTAGCCACGGCTGTCATACCACAGTGACAACACGACTTCCTGAGCACCTTCCATCTACTGGAATAGGTGACCTTTTCCTGAGAATGAACTCAAGATATGTTAAAGACAATCAGGGAAACCAAGCACTATCTCTGTCCCCATTCCAAACTAAGCTGCTTCTAACACAATTGTGATTCAGCACCAGGTCTACCACTGCACACCTGCACGACTTCACTGCACACCTGAATGACTTCACCTCCACCTGCACAACTTCACTGCACACCTGCTTGACTTCACTGCACACCTGTATGACTTCACTGCCACCTGCACGACTTCACTGCACACCTGCACAATTTTAGGCAATTCCATTCAGAAACCTCAGCTTCCACATTTGCAATAAGAAGATGACAGACATACTTTTCTAAGTGGTCAGAATTGCTTGTGGCTCACATACAGAAAGTGCTTCACGGAGCTTGGGAGATGGCTGAGCTGGTAAAATGCCCCATAATGCAAGTTCCTAACCCCAGCACCAAGGTAACCTCTGTGTGTATGGAAAGATCCCCAAAGACTTGTGAACTAACTGGTCTGGCTGAATAGCTGAACTCTAGGTTCAGTGTGAAACCCTGTCTCAAAACGTAAAGTGGAGAGCAGTTGAAGAAGACACCTGACATCGACCTCCAGCCTCCACAGGCAAGTGCTCACATGTACATGCACACCTGTGCACACAATGCACTCAGACATATATGAACATGCATGCACACACCATATATGCATACACATACCATACATGCATGCACACAGATACATGCATACACAAACCATACATACATGCAAGCATACACCATACATGCATGCAGACACCATGCATGCATGCATGCACACATGACACATGCATGCACACACCATACATGCATGCACATACAAAGGAAAGTGCTTCATAAATGGATATTGTTATATGCTGCTTTCAAATTAGGAGTCATACTAAAGAGTGTAGATGGCTAGCCCTTGACTTTTGGGGTGGTGGCTGCACCCCTTCAGCATTCTTGTCCCAGTCCTCTGGGGAATGTCCCTGCTGTGGGCACTGCAGTGCCAGACCACAGGAGGACCAGTCCCTTGGAGCTGGAAGTGTGCGCAGACTTCTGGCTGCTAGTGTGCTCCTGGAACCCAAGAGTAAGGTAGGCTCGCTGTTCCACCAAATGCCACCCATGCACTGGAAAATAATCCTTCTTCTCGTCTGCACCTCCCTGTGTTTCCCTTATCTTGGCTTCCTGACAAAAGCCTGCATAATAAGAGACCTTGGAACCAATCTCTTTTTATCCCTACCAACGAAGGCTATTTATTGCTAGCTGACTGCCAGGGGCTGCCTACTTTCTCACCTGGCTAGAGGAGAAATCCAGGTCCCTCTTCCCTCTTTGGCTTTGCTCATTTCCTGCTTGAAGGGCAGTGCCCAAAAGTTACTAGATGAAAGCCAGGCTTGCCCTGCTGGACTCGGAGGCACCCTTCCCTTTGCTTTGTCTCACCTTGCATTAGCTCAGTGGGCCATGGCCAGAATGAAAATCCCAGAGCGATTCTTGGCTGCTCATGTCCCACTGATGGTCCAGCTGGACATTTAGGAGGATCAATTATTGTGGAAACTTTGGACATTGCGATGTTCCACTTGAAACCCACATCTCTGCTCCAGTAATTACCAGCTGCATGCCTTAGGAGCAGTTTCTCACCCTCCTGAAGCTGAGGTCTATGTAGAGGTGCAATAGGAGTGGTCACATCCACTCACTAGCTGGTCACCTGTGGGGAGTTTCCTGTCCTATCATCTGTGAACTGATGAACAAGTCCTTACTCCTTGTCCCCATAGAGCTAAAGATGCGCACTCTCTGACTGTGGTGCACTCCGACCATTTTGAATGTAAGTCTCCATAGCCTCAGGGGTTGGTGATTAAGTTTCCTACTTAGTTCCCACCTAGTAGAGCATTGGAGGAAGTGTGTCCCCTGGGGCAGACCTGGAGGAAGTATCCAGCTCTGTGTGTTCAGAGAAGCTCATGCTTCCCAGTGCTGGCTGTGTTCTCTCTCTCTCTCTCTCTCTCTCTCTCTCTCTCTCTCTCTCTCTCTCTCTCTCTCTCTCTCTCTCTCTCTCTCTCTCTCCCCTGTGGATGTATGATGAAGTGAGCCAGCTTCCCAGCTTCCTCCCCTGGAATCTATAACACTGACCTCAACCAGCTTTTAGGAAAATAAACCCAATGTCAGGCTGTGCTTGCTAGCGAAGAGCATGGGTACAATGCCTGGCACATAGGAAGCATTAAATACAAATGAGTTGTCAACTTTATTACCAACTTTATTATGACTGGCATTGCTGAGAATGATTTTATTCATTTAGAATCTAACTGAAACTTCAAACAATCAAGTTTTTTTCAGATTGGATATCTAGTTTGATCACCACCTCACGGGCACTGATAATTTAGAGAAAGAGCAGTGGGTGGGAAGCTGGTTTTACGAGAGGCACTGAGATGAGATGGCCTTTTGGGAATTGGAATTTAGTTAAGAGAGTTGTAACACCATGTAACAGCATGGTGGGGTTCAAGGCCAGAGAAAGTGAGGGGGAGAGGGAAGGGAGAGAAAGAATACCAGAAATCCAAGAAACAAAGCAAAGTGTCCCTTTTATGAGTTTCTGAGAAAAAGGTGTGTCTAGAGACAGGCTATGTGAGAGAAGTGAGAGAGGCCACAGGAAGAGTGGACAGTAAAGAAGGCCTGTGTCCTGTGAGGCCTCCAGGAGGGAGGAGATGCTGTTCCCACCTGTGGATGGGGACGGCAGGGGACAAGAAGGTGCCCGGTAGGAACACAGTTACAGTTACAACCGCCTTGGCTCGAGCCCCACAGCCTCTTGAATTGAAACAGCCACCGCCTATGAATTAAGCCGAAATTCAGTGGAAGCATCCAGAATATAGTAAATATTAGATTCTCACAATTTTTATCATCTTTATCATCATAGATTTCTTTTTTCTTTGGGCCAAATAAAAACAGAATGTTTTCAATTGTTAAGTGCTTTTACACAGGAAAGTGATAGTAATCAAATGTATGTGGTTGGGATTACTTTTGCCACAGACTGAAAGCAAAGCACTTCCAGGGCCTAGGGACTGAGAAGCTGTGTTGCAAGGTGTCTGCAAGAGAGCAGGCCTGTCCAAAAGAAAACGGGGAATGCATCCTCCCCCGGTGCTGTTCTTTCACTAGCACTGAACCTCCAAATAGTAGGCTTTTCTTATTTATTTATTATTATTTACTTATTGTTAACAAGTAGAAACTCCCCCATTTCCCTCCTCCCTGCCCAACCCACTGAGGGCCCTGTCAGTGGGATTGCTGGAATGTTCCATGGGATGGAGGGCTAGGAATCATGCAAGCAGTCATCAGTTGGTTTTTGTTTGTTTGTTTGTTTGTTTGTTTGTTTGTTTTGAAGGAGGAAATGCCCCTGGATATTCTCCCCACCATGGCTCTTACAATCTTTCCACCCTCTCTTCCAGACAGTTCCCTGAGTCATGGTGGGTGAGTTTTAAGTCTGATTTACTGTTAAGATCTTAAGAGTCTCTGGATTTCCAATTTGGACTACTTTTGGTACCCTTGGTGTCTGTCTCCATTATCCTTTCATAAGTTATCTGACTTGCTGTGGCAAACATTGTTAATTTGGCAACATTTTGATGGGTGTAGCCTCTTTGTTAGGCCCATGGTTACATAGTTCTTTGTCTCCACAAGAACTTGCCTTAGATCCCAGTTCCAGCTAAGGGTTCCTTGCCACTAAGAAGATCTCTTAGCCAATCAGAGAGCCGTTGATTACATGCCTACATTAAATGCCACTATTGCACAGGTGAGCACTTCTTGCCTTGCTGGTTAGTAACATCACCCATCCTCAAACGGTGGGGAGCTGAAGACAGTTTCTACTCTACTTTCCTTCCCAGAATCCTCAGTCCACACTAGGTCTGTCAGGAACCCAAGTCTTCCTGGAATTTCTGTAAGAAGTCACCAAAGTTCTCCCTGCACTGAGAAAATTTTACTGAAAAATCTTTCCAGCAACATAAAATCACATTTCAGACTTTTCAGTGCATAAAATAAAATAGTAGTTTTTGAAAACTTTCACACATGTGCAAAACATATTTTGATGACAGTGACTTCCTGTGACATGCTTCTGTCCCCTTCCCTCGTGCTCCTCTCGCTGGGTCACTTCCTTCCAGCTTGGCCTCTCTTCTGGTTTATGTTTTGTCATTGTTGCTGCTGCTGCTGCTGCTGCTTTGTCCTCTTCCTGACCCATAAAGAAATGTTGATGGACCCAGTGTCGTGCAGGAGTGACAGCAGCTCTTGGGTCATACATGCAATGACCGCTTCATGCCTGAAAGGGAGTATTTCAAAGCGCTAAGGCCACATGTTCTCATATTCAGATCCTAACTTAAACTTTTCGGATTTGTACGTAAGTTGGAACACGTGTCAGTAGAGGCCAGGGAGCTAGAAAGAACCATGAGGGGGTAAGAGGGAAGAGCTCAAGGGGCGGGGATGGTAGAGATGTAAGTGGAGGGCGATACTGGGGGCCCGAGGAGGGGAAGAGAAGAGATGAGTGGGTAGGGGGACAGGTGACAGAAACTAAAGCTTTATGAAAGCAGTATTTGTTAAGTAAAGTGCTTTTAAGCACTTGGAGCACCTAAAACAGATTCAGTTTGGTTAAAAGGTCTCAAGAGCCAAGAGATCCACGTGGTCTCAACCACTGTATTGGTACTCAAGATGATGAAAACCCCAAGATTTTTATATTTATAGCTATGGGCTAAATGATAGATGTCTGGAATTTACTTTAAGCAATAAACAAAATACAGGCAAAGGATTAGGAGAACGGGGATGTTTGTAAAATAGTATTGGATTTGGTCACCTCTGAAGTTCAGTGGTGAGCCACAGAGCTCAGGATCTGTTTATCTCTACTTTAGAACAGGCTTGAAATTTCTGCATTTTTAAAAATTATCTTCGTTTCAAAATGCAAAAAGTGTTATTTGGAACAAATATCAAGTATTATTTGGGATAAATGCTTATATTGATAATTTCTCAATCACTCAGAATAAGGAATTGATAGATGAAAATCCATAGTGTCTTCTTCTATGAAGTTATGAACCAAATCTAGTGAGAGGTGGAATGGGAAAGAGGGGATCTTGGCCACCATGGAGGGATCTAATACATCTGTCATCCCAGTGCTCCTACAGGGAGGTACGAGACAAAGACAGGAGAGATCTCTGGAAGCTCATCAGACAGGCAGCGTAGTATACTCACAGGTGAACAAGGTGGGAGGCAAAGACCAACCCCTGAAGTTGTCCTCTGACCTCCACAAGAGTGCTGTGGTGTGCCCACATTCACACACAAAAATGCACCCATGCCCAAGAATGCATATACACCATACATACACGCATACATATATACATACATACGTACATACATCATACATGCATAAAATTACATACACACCAGCATAAAAGTGAAAGGAATCCCTCAATGTCCATGATCAAAGAAGATAGAGCATGTTGGCAGGGGTCAAGCTCCCCATAGTTTCTTTCTCATGTGTCTCTGACCCCGAACAACTGCCAGAACTCCAGTCACTGCTCAGGTAACATCTCCAGAGGAAGGAAGTAAAATCAACAGTCTCTTCTGCTGGGCACCCCAGTCTGTCCAGTGACTTCTTTCTGGTTTTTGCCACGCATGTGAAAATGAGTGACGATCAGAGTCAAATTAAGCTGATTTTTAAAATTCTTAACTGGGTGTGTGTCCATTTTTCTCTGTTATGTCTCCTCAACTAAAATTCAAGACAATGGGAATTCTTAGCATCCTGCTGAGCACATCTGTGACGCTTGATGAGTGTCTATCTTCACCTTTAAACTTTCCCTCATTATTGCACATTAAGCACTTTACCCATTAAACAATCTCCCTAGACCCTGAAAAAATAATTTCAAGGGAAAAATTCAAATATTGAAGAACTGAAAAAATAATGTAATTCCTTATTGAAACCAAAAACATCATTAATAATATAGTCAACACAAATGTAGAATTATGTTTAATGGAGGTTGTGACTATGGAAGCGAGGAAGGGTGGCAAAGTGTGGAAATACCATACTGAACCTCATCAACCTGTACAATTAATATGTTAATCAAAGGCAAAATCTTTAAAACAACACTAAAGGGTCGTTAGACAAGTTGTAAATCACACACACGCACACACACAGTCCCCACAGGTTAAACCAAGTGAGGCAAAAAGATACAAGCATTTGTCTCCTGTTGGTCAACAACCTCACCCCAGTTTTCAGTAAAGGTCGGACTATTCCACAGGATGAGAGAGCAAAGCCCTTTTAAGAAGTCTTCACTTACAAAAATTAATTAAAAATCTGGGGGCTGGAGAGATGATGACTCAGTGGTTAAGGTGTTTGCCTGCAAAGCCTAACAACCAGGGTTTGATTCCCCAGCACCCATGTAAAGCCAGATGCACAAAGTGGTGCATGTGTCTGGAGTTCCATTATAGTGGCTGGAGGCCCTGAATCACTTTCTTTCTTTCTTCTTCCTCTCTCTCTCCTTGCAAATAAATAAATAAATATTTTTTTAAAAGCTGGACCACCTGAAATCAAACTTGTCATTGGCTGATTGATAGTGAGCACCGTGCTTTCTTTGAGAATACTAGGAAACTTAGAAGTAATGAAGGGCAGCCATGTCATTTTGAAGATGAGAAAACCCCGGGGATGGTGTATGAGGGAGACTGTAACTGAGGAATGATCATATGGCTAGACTCGGTGCTGAAGACAGCGTCTTGCCATGACGTCACGGCATTCCGATTCTGTTTTCTTGAGGTTGGAGGTGACCGAAGGCAGAATAAAGCTTATGGTAATAGGAAGCCCACTCACGCACTCAATCCCATTTGTGGTCACTGTTGACTTCCCAGACCCCGGAAGTAATTCTTTTAGTAAGAGCTCTTGTTGATTGAGAAGAATGAAGGGGTAAACAAGATGAAATTTTTTCAGTCATGAAATTTTCATAAATGACATCATGTATTATAAGTTGTTGTTGCCAAGGAGAGATAAGAAATACATATCCTATGGAAACAAAGACATTGATTACACCAAAAATGACTAGTTTTCAGCTTTGGAGACTCATTCTGCCTTTTGAGTTATAATGAGCTGTTATCTAGTCTTCTAGAAATATTCAATCATTTGTGCATTCAGTGAAGAACAAAGAAAAGTTTAATACAGTTCTGATAACCCTCCTTTTTCGAAGCACATAGGGTGAATGGCCCCTTTCCTGTGCTATTAACCAAGCATGGGGGCAGATCGACACCGTCCTGTATCTGGAGCCTAAAGATTCGCCCTCAAGAACTTGCAAGCAGGAGGACTCTTCTCGAAGGGAGCAATCGATGTCCAGTCCCACTCAATGGAAAACAAATGAAGGAAAGCTTCACTAAACCAATCTGAAAAAGAGGCCACGGCAGTAGAGACGATGAGAGTCGAGCAAAGCAGGCGCTGAGAGCTTATCCCAAGCAAAAGCAGAATGTTGACTGGTCTGTGCGTCCAGCCTCGCTGGGTGAATGCCTTCCAGGGCCGCTGGCTCTGGGACTGAAGGAGACAGTATTTTTAGCACAACTCTTTGGAAATATTCGAGAACTTGAACCTGCTCTCCGGTCGGGTACCAAAGCAAGCTTTCCTCTGAGCTCTCGTGGCAGCCTTGGCCGTGCTGTGAATCCTGCAGGGACCCACCTCCCAGGCAGGTTTGGTGTTTCGTCTCTTTCTCGGAACTCTGGGGAGCACGGATGCTGTGGCCTGTCTTCGTTGCGGTGAGTTTCTAGCTTGTCACACAGATGGCGTCGCAGGAAGGAGCCAGGCAGTGAAGACCTGGCCCCGTCTCCGGTCTGACGGCTGCCTGTGTGCAGGCCAGCTTTGCAAATGCCAAGGGTTCTGATTTGTCCGGTTTCCCTTTTTTTCTCTCACTATTCTGCATCCAAACTGACAGTCAAATCGTGACCTGCTCTAATACTGCCTGCCATGCGAAAGCCTCTTGTCATGGAGCCTCCTTGGGCCTCCACTAAACATACGTCAGCGAGACGGAGTTGACATTTTGCTGGGGAGCAAGCAAGCGAATAAAACCAGGAGAAGAGAGCTTAAACAGGAAAATCGGCTGCAGGGAAAATGGGACCCCCAAGTGCAGAAGCCGAGGAAGGAGCTGGTCCCAGAACAAACCTGGGCGTGGACAGCTGAGGTTCCAGGGCTCAGGGCCCTCTTAGCGAAGCTAGGACAGATCCTGCCATTGTGAAATCCCTGCTCGGAGGCCAAGGAAATGTTTTGTTTGGGCCTTCCTGGTCCCCTACCCTTCCCTAACGATTTCCAGGCAAAGCACGTTGTCAACTTGGATAATAATCGAATCCAGCCCTCTGTCATGAAGTAGGATGTGAAAATCCCAGACAAAAAGAACCCAGTTCAAATCCTGGCAGTGTCATTTTATGACTTTGTAGAGGAGTCCAGGAAGAAACTGTAAAAATTTTGTCTTTATGAATGTGACTAGTCTAGGAAAGTAGTTATTAAAAAATCAGTCATTTATTTCATGTACCTACGTCTTGAAAGTTCATCTATTACAGCATGCATCAAATTTCCTTCATTTTTCTTGCTCAATAATACTCCATTGCATGTATATGTCAAGTTTGTTTATTCACTTGTCTGTGAACACGTGTCTGACCTTTTAGATGGTCCAGATACGCTTGTGCAAATGTCCCTGTGGGTCCCAGCTTTGAAATCTTTAGCTTATAGTCCTAAAACTGAGGTTGCTGAGGAAGTCTATATTTAATTTAATTTTTTTATGAATCACTGTGCTGTTTTCCGCTATTTTATATTCTTATAAGTAAACATTTATTTTTAGAGAAAAAAAGCATGCTATTTGTAAAGTGACCTCAATCTCTTTTCTGGAAGTCCATTTGGCATTGGCTTCCTCTGTTTCTCCCAGTGTTTTTCTTGGTTAGTTTAGCAAGAACACAGGATTATATGACTATAAGTTTGCAAAACACGATATCCTAGATTTTCCCTTGTTGATTCAAACACATGAACATGGAAGGACTGTTATACACACACATTTTCACTTGTATGTTTAAAAGCCAAAGTCCTGTTACTTTGTTATTTCTAGAGGAAAAATAGGATAGAAAGTCATCTAAATTTAACATGGAGGACAGACCTGTTCCAGATTAGCATCGCTTCCAGAGCTCTGATTTCTAACTCCAAAAGAAACATGAAAGTGGGAAAAATACATGTCAGCACACATTTACATAAATTAACATAATTCACTTTAAAGCATAGTATATGTGAAGTGACTGCTAATGCATGAGTTTTCTTTTGAAGATTTAAAAATATCCTAAGGTTGGTGTGTATTGAGTTGTGTATTCTCATGGATTTTATGATATTCAAGTTATACCTTATAAAACTGTCAAAAATTATTGCAATGTTTATAACGTTGTGACTCATGTGTTTCATCCGCAATCAAAATACTCAAATTCCATGCAAAGCTGTGGGCGATGGGCCGTGACTCAACTACAAGGTGCTGGAAGGTTAAGATTCCTTCTCATGGTATTTAACACTTTAAAAATTCTAATAGCTCAAACTGAAAGAAAAGTAAAAGGGATTTTAATATCCTAATGTGAGGAACCCCTTCTAGACATGAGAAACTGGAATTAAAAGCTATTTGCGTGATAAAATATTTCAGGGTGCACTCAGAAAGAGAAAACACAACTTAGAGAAAGTGATTTGCTGTTTTTGTCATGAAGCACATGAGGCAGAGATACGTCTTTTGGGTGGTTTAATGTCTCCTCCTTTGAGCACCTGTGGCTGGCTGCCAGCAATGCTGAGTATCCATTCTCCCAAACACATCCTCAAGTCACCCGTTCCCCCCGCCCACCCTTAACAAGACCCTCGGCTCACTCCTCCCCACTCTTCTGCCCCAGTGACTATTGGCTTCGTTGTCTCTCTTCACTGCCACGCTGTCTCCTTGTCTCCAGATCTCAAGTCCCTTTAGAAACACCTTCTTGCCTCAGCCCACAGCCTCTGTGCAGTGTCTCCCTTGAGCTGATTCGATTCGCATCCTTCTCAAAGCCCTACCCTTCAGGCTTTTAAGGGGGAAAGGAACTGGCATTTTAGTCAACACATCGCTAGATGATGCCCTGTGGTGAGATGTATGCATAAAATGTTCTTTTCAGTTTCTTTCATTTGAGGCTTTTGCAGAAGAGCTGGTATCTGTCACATCTGTGAGGTGTGTCAGAAAGTGCCTTGATCTCATTTGAACAACAGAACCTGTGGTTTTAGGTTTGTGCTTGTCCTGGTTTGGATACGATTTAAGTGTACACAATGAGAGTTGTTAGGAGGCTGGTATTCAGTGTGGTAACTCACATGGAAACTTTAAGGGTTGGAGCCTGGTGGAAAGTCACAAGGCAGGCCACTACCCCGTGCTCAGGCTTTCTGTCTTACTATGGGATTCTCCGTCTCACACATGCCATCGCCATGATGTGGTGCAGACAGAGGTCCGTGCCAGAGCCAGTGCTGCGTGGCATCTTCCCTCCAGATTTGCAGTCCAAATAACCTCTTTTTGGGGGGGAGGGCCTGGACTTTGGTATTTCATTCTTAGCAAACAAACCAACAGTGCTGTGTGACAAGCCCAGGAGGGAGAATGGCAGCCATGCTTCTCCTTTGCAGTGGTTGCCACAGAATTGGCCAAGGATATAGAGCCTCTAATTGGATAAATTGTTTTAGCTTTATATATATATATATATATATATATATATATATATATATATATATATATATGACATATTGTGTATTATAACATATTATCCATAGGAGTTCTAGAAATGAGGATTATTTCAAAATCTCCTGAGCATCCTAAATGGTTTATCATTCCTGGACTCTGGCAAAATTTTTACTCTAATTCCACAATGTTCCAATTTCCCAATGGGCACCATAAAAGTGCTATGTGTGCTTTTTGATTACTTCTTATATTGTATTATTATTCCTATTAGGAGAGAATAGTTCAGATCAAGCACTATGCAGATTTCTTGTTAAAACACAGACCCAGCCATCCATAATTATTTACCCAAACACAAAACCACCTGTATCCAAGCACCTGCTTATTCTATGGGCAATCAAGTACTCCCAGCCTCTACCAGCCCTCCCACATCCCAGCCTTAGCCTATCTGGAAGGATATCATGTTAACAATATTCTCACATCCTAGGCTTTGAGGAGGTAAATTCCAAGCCCTGTAGATAAAGAGCTGAAGAGACCTGCTGCCTGCTTCACACAGAGCATGTGGCTCCATGCATACCTTAATTTTCCATAGCTCTTTAATTGACCTCCAGTGCTAATGGCTTAATGGGACACCATGGCATTACATCCTGCAGATTTTAAATTAAAGGTTAAGACTCCCCTCAGGACATACACAGTACTCCAATTAACACTAATTGGCATTACACATGATTAGCAAGTGAAAAACATGTTTTTCTGAAAATGCTGCTTCTTTTCTCCTGCTTTTAAAAATCCATGAATTCTAAAAAAGATCATGAATGTATGCAAAGATTTGTTAAAATGATATTTAGCATAGTGTTTATGTCTTCATGACACTGGAAGCAAGTGTCTATAACTGGGATTATCCATACATACAAATTAGTAGAGACAAAAGCAATAATAAATGTTACAAATAACCATTATTATAATACATTGCTTATAACACATTAAGTGAAAAAAATTAATCATAGGAATAGCACAGTATCACTTTTCTTCATATCATAGACAAAAAAGAATGAAAGGATGTATTAAAGTGCAAAGGGTAATTATTAGTGACAATCATTGCTAACACCTGAGTCATTTGCAGCTGTCATTTTCTTTTTTTATATATTAATGTTTTTTTAAAAGAAAAGATCTGAAAAGATTGCTCGGTGGTTAAAGGAGTTTGCCTGCAAAGCCTGCCTGCCCTGGTTCAATTCCCCAGCACCCGTGTAAGCCAGATGCAAAAGGTGGCACACATGTCCAGGTTTTGTTTGCAGCTCCAAGAGTTCCTGGTGCCCCACCCCCTCTTGAATGTATGCACAATAAAGGATGTTTTTATAAAAGAAAAGGTTGTGTTTTCCCTAATTCTTGCAGAATAAATGCAACAAGAAGGGTGTTTAAAATATGGTAATGGCTCATCTACATTAATCTCTGGGTAGGACATTGACAACTCTATCAACTCTGTGTTAACTGTCATCAAAGGAATCATGAAGGAAGCATGGTTTTAGATGTCAGGGAAAGCAGACACTGGGGTGAACTATAACTGCCGGTTCTCCTGTTCACACTTAGCCACACCCCCACCCTGAGAGTGCATCGATGTCTGTGTGTTCACACTTAGTGAGTCACACTGAACCCTCACCCTGACAGTGCTTGATGTCTGCGTGTCTCTCTTCTAGAACCAAAGATGATCGTTTTGCTCTACGTTACAAGTTTTGCCATTTGTGCAAGTGGACAGCCTCGGAGTCATCAGGCCAAAGGAGAGAGCTACTCCCCGAGGTATATCTGCAGCATTCCTGGCTTACCTGGACCCCCAGGCCCTCCTGGAGCAAATGGGTCCCCTGGGCCCCATGGTCGCATCGGCCTCCCAGGAAGAGATGGTAGAGATGGCAGGAAAGGAGAGAAAGGAGAAAAGGGCACTGCAGGTAATGGATGCTGGAGCTCTGGGAATCACTGTCTGCCTTCTCTGCTTGTTCCCATGGAAATTCCTCAAGCCGCTCTGTGCCTCAGTAGCCACAGTACCTTCCTGAGCTGCTTCAAAGGCTGCTTTCTCTGTTTCCTGCATCTTACTTGGCTATAGCGACAACTCCTTCCAGTGGCTACTGTCACATTGGGAAGGTGGGAAAGCTGACCGTGTTATGACTAAATAAATTTCAGGAGATGGGCTCGTGACTGCCAGAGCCCAGATCTAGACACAGGCCGATGCGTGAACGGGAGGGTGAATAGACAGGCAGACGGGCAGGTGGAGGTGAAACTAAGCAGAGTCAGGAATTAGAAGCCAGACACTAAGGTGCCTCCTGCTCAGAGCTGGTAATTCTAAACAGAGACAACCAGAGGCTTCTAGATTTCCATCTCACTGATGAAAGGCTGTAGCATTGTGCTTCTCCTAGCTCAGCCTTTCCCTCCCCTTACAGCAGGAACATGGATTTCCTGGAGATATTTGCAACAATGCAATGGGTCTCTAGTCCTTCAGTACTTTTTACATTTTTTCCTCCACAAATAATTTCACATGGGAAGCTTGCCAGGCTCTTCAGTCTTCCAGAGAAAACCACCTTGAAGTTCTACAGAGAGAGTGTTAATTCGACCAGAGGAAGGGAATTGGAACCAGTCTTTGAGAACGAGTCTGTGCATGTGAAAAGACAGAGGATAAGAAGGGGAAATTGATGAGCCACCCCAGACATACAGTGGAGGATCCATAGCCACAGCCAATCAGTCAACACAGGATAAGTCAGTGAGACAGATACCAATGATTTTTGACACAACCTAAAGCAGAAGTTCAGAGACCCCTAAGTTCTCAGCAATAAAGCAGCCTTA
>PVHP010001320.1:0-109903 GCA_004024765.1 Zapus hudsonius
GGGCCAGGAAGACCGGGATGAGTACTAAGATATACAGGATCCCTTGCCACAAGGACTAATACAGACAGCCCACGGAGGAGGATATACAACTGATCAGGGATGGGGAGGGGGGGATTGGGGAATTCGGGATAACAACGCATGGTTTGCCCACTAAATAATGTAACTCATTATGGACAATAAATATATATTTAAAAAAATGCACCAATTAGGCTGGAGAGATAGCATAGCAGTTAAGGCATTGGCCTGCAAAGCCAAAGGACCCAAGTTCGATTCCCCAGTACCCACAAACAGCCAGATGCACAAGGTGACACATGTGTCTGGAGTTTGTTTGCAGTGGCCGGAGGCCCTGGCACACCCATTCATTCTATCTGTCTCTTTGTCTCTCACACTCATTAATAAATAAATAAACTATTTTAAAAATGCACAAACTGATGTTATTGACAACTATTTTTAGTGTAAATGGCCATCGAACACTGTTCTGTAGAGAAAGGATGGATTAAGTTAATAATGCTGTTGTTTAATTGCACACCCAGTTTCACTTCTCAAGTGATAATAATAATGTTATAATAATTTAGTAGTAGTGTGTCCAAAATATCTTCTACTCTAACCTACTTCGGTAAGCATGAATAAAGGAAAACATACCTTGAGGATTAATATATTTTAAATAATGGGAACGTGAATTTTTAACTATTCTATTTTAAATGATGTTGCCCTTTTAAGAGCACAAATGGTGAAAATTATATAACAAAGCATAAAATATTTTCCAGATTTGTTCTCTAATTGTATTACATCTGTAATGTATTGTCATTTTACCCTTGAGATAGTCCTTACAAAGAGTTTGGAGAGGTTGTAATCATATAACCTGTATAATAGAGATGAGTATTTATATTTATTAATAGCACTCTGTTTGATGATAGAACACTCTGAATCATTCCTGATATAATGACAATTATCATTTGTTCTTCAAGTTTCCATTCGGGTCATTTTTTTGTTAGTTGTTATGCCAGCATTGTGTGTTAAAAATACAGACTCACACAGGGTCGCTTACCAAGAAAGCACTGAATAAGAGTTCAGTCACAGTTTTCTGCCTCTTCCTTCTGTGTCCTTCTACTTTCAAATGAAACAGGGAAAAAATAGCGTGAAGCCTGTGATGAGGCAGAAATTGTGACCACTCACTCAAACAATTTTATTTAGTCCAGAAAGCTCATGCAATTATTAGACACCAGCAAGTCACCCCGACAATCTTGAGTAAGAAGAGTAACATCTCATGGGCTCATCAAAGATGGGGAGATGGGGCTAGGATACAGGGATTGGGGGTTTGTTTTCTGTCCTGTTTTGTGAGTATCTGGAACAAAATTTCAATAAAAGTATTATGTACTGAGGAGCTGGAAGACAGTGAGAATGCAGGGATCTGGTAGAACAATCAACTGGTTTGTAAACTACTGATACGTCTTGTGGAGAAAAAAAATGAAGTAAGTTCAACCCTAAATTTTACATGGCAAGACTTGCTGAAGAGAAGGAAGAAGAAAATAGGACAACAAAACAAATTATTCACAACTTTGTATTGTATTAGTCTTATGATTCCTATTATTATTGGTACTTGCAACATAATATTCCAGTGTGGATAGCTATTATACCCTTCTAAAAACTGTGCAAAGCTAAGATAGTTAAAGAATAGTTAAAGATATTGTTAGTAATCACTAAAATCAATACATGGACTCAGATAGCTAGGACGGGTGGAAAAGAATTCCAATAAGACCTTTTCATTAGCTGAAAAATATTAATGCCCGTATTGCTAATATGGAGGAGGTTAAGATCTTGTTTTTTATGGTGAGCAAAAAATGTTGAAATTCAAAATGGAGCCTAGAGGAAAATTAGCAGAGAGATTATCAGCTAACTGGACTGTAGCTGTCCACATTCACTAAGGACACAGCCACTCTGGTTTGAGTGAGGCCCTTTGTCTGCTATATACATTCTGAGGAGGAAGAAACAACGTTAGTTTTATTGCTGATGTTTTTATTGGAGTAAAGGAGGAGGAAGTGTCCACAGTATCCTACGGACAAATATCTCTTTATCAGCATGAAAATTGTCCACCTTGGGTTACAGGACTCCAAGTGCTAAAATCATATGGAGGAACATGGGGTAGATAGGCAGCAATGGAGGGGGGACCCTAAACTGTGGCTTCTGACACTTTCATATTTGTTTCCTTTTGGTGTTTACTACAGAAAGCACAATTTGTCACTAAATAAATTAAAGAGGATTGTTGAGTATAAAAATGAAAGAAGCACACCTAAGTCCTTTGGCAACGGTGATGACTATCCTCTTGTCATTCCTGATGCTTCTGTTAGAATGTAGCCAGATGCCGTCTCTAATTGCGTCCAGTTCAGATAATCCTAATGGAAAATTCAGTAGATTGCCATAATTATTCAATTAGTGAGTCATGGACATGGTTAGAAAGAAATTACCACAACCACCTGACTCTTGTTAAGGTTCTAATGGATTCTGGTTATTGAAGTTGTCCTAATTAAATTAGCAATGTCCATCTCAAACTCAACATTCCCTAATTGTGCTAAAGTGACTTTTATTTGAATGAAGCTATTCCTTCCTTTTAATGTTGGATAAAGAAGTGAAATTTATCTTGTCTTTCTGTATCAAATACTGTGTTTTTTCCTAGTAATAATTTAGGTTCCTAATATCTCTTTCTCAAAAGAGAGAAGTCCTAACTTGACTCCAGAAGAGCAAAGTTGGAGGTGACCCAGAAGAACTGTTCCAACAACAGCTCAGGATTGTGTTCACACTCTCTTAAGTTTAAAATCAACTTTCTCCTTTGAAGGAAACGTCAATCTCCTTAGTCTTTGGTCTGATTGGATGACAATTGTTTCTCATACTATGTTCACTCATTGACTTTTCAAATGTTAACTGTGTAATGACTACCTACAGATCCCTGCATTGGAGCACTGTGATTGGATGGGATCCATATGACGTCTCCCCAGAAGGAAAGGAGAATGATTTGGAAAAATTATATTCTCACCTGCTAGCCGTTGATGTACCCTGTGGGCTGTAATCATAGGTCCTTACACCCTGGAGGTCTTGGCATATGCTCACAAACCCTTGCATTCCTCTATATAAATAATCACATTTAATAAAAATTTCAGGTTCCCAAGTACTTTTGTGGCCTTTTGACTTTTTTTCGGTCCTGGGATACCTTTTCTTTGTATTTATTCATTTATTTGTTTCCAGGGAAAGAGGGAGAGAAAGAGAGAGGAAAAATGGACTCTCTAGGGCCTCTAGCCTCTGCAAACAAACTCCAGATGCATGTGGCACTTTGGACATCTGGCTCATGTGGGTGTTGGGGAATTAAACCTCAGTCATTAGGCTTTGCAGGCAAGTGTCTTAATGGCCAAGCCATCTCTCCAGCCCTGGAATACTTTTAAGTTTCTCTTAATTCCTTTCAAAGTGGTTTGCTTAGAATCAAGTGTAAGCAGGGCAGAGACTTGTTTTGCTCATGTATTCTGTCAAAGACCTTAGAAACCTGTATATTCCTTTGAACATTTTTAGGTAGACACCCTAAGCTTTCTCATCATCAATTTAAATAGTAGCAGTGGATATAATTTCCAGCATATTGGAAATATGGGCTTTAAAAATAAAAGCGATATATCACTCTTTTTAATGTATTCAAAGGAATTAACATCAAGGTGATCAAATACCCACATAAATTTTGAAAGCACACACATATTTTATTTTGTTTATGATTTAAATTCACTTCTATTTCTCCTTGAAGTTATAATTTCAATTCTGTTTCTTCCACAGAATTTTATGCTAATGTAATATACTTTCATACTTGAGAACTTACATATTAATGACACCAATTTTTCTCTGCAATAGTAAAATCAATTTATTTTTATTTCCTGTGATAATAAGGATTTATGTGTTAAAATTTTATGAGCATACATTATAATAATAATAGTATACAATTAATCAATGCAGATACATATTATAAATGATTACTAAAAAGAAAAGGTAAAACTTTTTTCCAAGTACTTTTAATGGGCTAAATGAATTACTTGAATGAATTATCCTTGATTGAATGACTCACCTAATTGTTTTTGTCTCTTTTTTTGTATTTCTGTAAACTGTTTCAAACTCTTGGACAGCATGCCATTGAAAAACCATGGGTGAATGGGAGCTATGTGTTCCTTCTAGAGCATAGGAAAAATCATGCTGGCTGTGGGTCAGTGGAGAAAAAAACCATGGCCATGGTCACATGCTCAGATGAATTTGGCTTAGAAAGGAGTGCGTATAATGGTGTTTATCTGAGAATGCTTTTCCTTAAAAATATCCGTTTCTCTCTGTCATGGTTTGATCCAGGTGTCCCCCACAAACAAATGAATGTGTTCTGATAGATCGATCCTCAGCTGATGGCAATTCGGGAATTAGAACCTCACTAGAGCTGTGTTGTTGGGGCAGGCTTATGGGGGTTATAAGCCAGCTCCCCCTTGCCAGTATTTGGCACACCTTCCTGCCGCTGTTTGCAGTGCTGCAGCAGAGGTGATGTCCAGCCCTCTGCTCATGCCATCGTTTTCCCTGCCAGGATGGAGTCTCCCTGGAGTCTGTAAGCCAAATAAACCCATTTCTCCACAAGCCATTTTGCTTGGGTTCTTTCTGGGCAGCAACTACAAAGCTGACTACAACACTCTCTCAGTCTTTGAATCTTCCCTTGGGTGATGACATCCCAGTCTGAAAGATAACACTCCAGAATGTAGCCCAACTAGAGGGTGGAGAATAGGACTTTTGACTCCCAAATTTATTTTTCTTTTAATTTTTTTAAAGTTTTATTTATTTGCAAGGAGAAAAAGAAGTGGGGGAGGAGAATGGGTACACCAGGGTCTCTAGCCACTGCATACAAACTCCATATGCATGTAACACTTTGTGCATCTGGCTTCACATGGGTACTGAGGAACAGAATCTGGGTCGTTAGGCTCTACAGGAAAGATTCCTTAACTGATGGGCCACCTCTCCAGCCCATATCCCAAATTTTAGAAATAATTCCTTTATTATTACAACTGGAGATCATCTTAAATATCTGGGTGGCTAAGTCATACCCCAAGTTTATATAACCCCATGGTTATCTTTCATATCTTTTCCAGTCAGGCTTTTCCTAAGTGGTATCCTTCCTGTATCATGTACTCATTGTAAAGTTCCAATTTATCTCTGTTAGAATACATCTTCTGAGATTCATCCATTACTCCAGCTTGTGGAGATATTTTTGGATTATTATTCTATCTTCAACCCACAAAGATACTTGAAGAATATAGCATACATTGCAAGGCACTAAAAATTGCAACATTTCCCTAAACCTTTGTTTTGAATAATGAAGGCATGTTTTGATTATGTTGGTGTTGAAGAAAATGTGTGTTTTTGAAATATCAGAAGAGATTGAAAGGACCAAGAGATAGCTCAGTGCATATGAATGGTTTCTATTCATGCCTGAGGAAAGGAAAATAAAGAAAAGATTTAATAGCACATTAGACTTGTGAGAAGTGCTGGGCTCTGATTTTCATTAATCTACAACATTCATTCATCAACAATGACGAGTGTGCCTTCTATATTATGCTGGGCTTTATGTTAAACACTATGGAATCACAGACGAAGAAGATGTTTCCCTATGAGTTGAGCATTAGAGAGTAAAAACCCAATAGTAATAGTACAGTACTAATAAACAACACCATGAGTGCAATATGTCTAAGGTGATCTAGGAGTTCTCAGAAGGGGTGCACAGATGAGAAGTGGTCAGTAAAGAAGCCTTAGAACTGAGGACAGGATTTTACTGGGATAATGCAAGCAAATGGGCTGAGAATAGAGGATATTCAGTGAAGGGAAGCAGGGCTAGTGTAAGAAGAAGGAGGAGAAGGAAGAGGAGGAAGAGAAGGAGGAGACAATAAGGGGTCAAGCACAATAAAACATCCAAGCACAGAAAATACCTATTTCAGGACTAGAAAAGGAAAGTGCAGGCTGAAATAAAATGACTTCTAGGAAGGAATCTGACCTTTACATCAGAGTACAATAACCAAAGAGGATGAGGGTCCTTGAATTGTGGGACACTGAGATTTCTGATCAAATATGTGCTTGCCACACATGCAATTGACACCATACTTCATGATATTCATGATTTTAATAACGAATTTAGAAGCATTTGGACTGTTGAATACAGATGCATCTCTTCCTGGGTCTCAGTTTTGAGAAATTCTGTTTTTTCCCAAATGTCAGATGACAAGGTCTTCAGACTTCTAACCTCAGAGTCCTCGTGGTACTTTAAACATTTTATTCCATGGATATCCCTGCATGTCTATTTATTTGTTCAAAAGAATCATGAGGCCTGTAGTGGTTTCTTTGCATTGCTGAGAGGAAGCACCTGACCAGAATCAGCTTCCAGGAGGAAGGGATTCATTTCAGCTTAGGATCTCAAGGGGAAGTCTCATTGTGGCATGGCAGAGCAGAGCCGAGGCTGGGCATCATGTCTTGCCACAGCATCTGGGAGGTAGCAGCAAGAGTGAGCTAGTTCTGGAAAAGGGTGGCTGGGGGTGGCTTGGGCTACAACACCCCAAGGCCTACCCCAAGTGACATGCTTCTTCCAGCAGGGCTCCACCTCCCTATTCGCCATGACCTGAGGATTGAGTATGAGGCTTAATCACAAATATCTGAGGCTATGGAGGGGGAGGTTTATATTGAAACTACCACAAGGTCTCTGAGCGCAGGAGAAGTGCCTTAGACAGCTTTGTATCTCTTGCCACCTGCAAAGGTATCTGCCACTTTGGGAACTAAAGTGATGCCTTTTGCTTTACTGAAGTAGAAATTATAAATGAATATATATGATGAAGTAATGTTTACTTTAAAAACGATTGTTATTACTAGAAAAGAAAACACTACTGAAAATAGTGAAATATTAGGCTGGAGAGATGGCTCAGCAGTTAAGGTACTTGCCTCCAAATCCTAACGACCTGGGTTCAGTTCTCTAATATCCACATAAAACCAAATGCACAAAGTGACATGTGCATCTGGAGTTTGTTTAAAACCACTGGAAGAGTATTACTTATGAATAATACAACCCGGCATATGAATGTACCTTAGCAATATCAAATACTTATAAGTAGATTTGGTAGGAATAGTTAGGCAATCCTCCCCTTTGAAGTCGGAGTTCTTCAGAAAGTGCCACTATGGAAGGAAATTTATTCATTTAGTCACTAGCTTGTCTCTAAGTTACACTGAAGCCTGTCAAATCATTATCACAGATACCATGAGAGAGTCATAAAGGCACTGATGGCTCTGGTGGCAGAAGCTTGTGCTTGTGCAGTTGATACTATAATTGTCCAAGTCATATTCAGCTACTCCATAAAGAAAAGAGTAGTGACTCCTCCCTTCTTAGGACCTCTGTTGGAGTCATGGCATTACTGTTGCTTCCACTGCATACACAGGGTGTGGGTAGGACACCTGCTGCGCCCAAACCTCGTTATCCTGCATATTTTCTGCCCTGTGTGGCAAGAACCAGAGTTCTGGTGTAATGTAATTCTGGGGCTGTTAGAGTGGCTTCAGAAATGGTTGCATTCTTCTATCTCCTTCCTTCTCTGCTCAAATCTCTTCCCCTCTTCTCCATCCTCCTCTTCTTTCATTTTCATCTTCTCTCTTTCATCTCCATCTTTATCCCTCTCTGCCCCCTCCATCCTCTTTGAGTGCTTGAGTGATACCAGGTCTCATTAAATAGCCCAGACTGGCCTCAGTCTCCTGAGAGTCTGGACTAAGGTGTGTGTCATTATGCCTGGCTTTTTTTAAATTTATTTTTTATAGTTTTTTTAAAAGAACTTTTTTTTAACATGTGCATCACTGATTGAGATGATGTAATATATTCTTAATTATCAAAATACTCATGTAGCTTAAATTTTAGTTGGTGACTATTCATTTTAGTTTTTGACTCTCCTTTTGAGAGAGATTTGGGGGTGGGATAGATGGAACATTTCTTTTTTTTAATTCCCTTTTCTGCCATCTACGTGCTCCAGATAAGCCTCACTTTGAGGAAAAGGATTACTTTTACTTTTACATGTGTATCCTATAAACTAGTTTAGAACCAGATGAAAACATATGCATTTTGTTTTACAATTTTCATGCTTCCCCCCTGAAGATCCACATAAACATGAAGATGTGAAAAAAAAAAGTTTTAGAGTAAAATTTCCAACTTGTAATTCTCTTTCTCTAATAGTGGCACTTCAAACACACAGGAGATGCCTTGTCTGGAACAAACTTTCAAACCTTCATCTGGGGACTCAAAGCTGAGGAAAATGGCAGCGAGCTATCCCCACATGCTAAATTGGTTTCTAGGTCTCTGTGTGGTATTTGTCAAGAGTGTAGCTTGAAACCGATTCTTTATTCCCCATGCTATAGGCTTGGGCGTTATAAAAACAAACAACAAACCTGAAGGATTCATGTCAGAGGGAAATGAATGGCTGAAACTCCAATGAAGAGATTTCTCATGGAAGCACTCTTTCCTCCCCAAACAAAAGGTTCCTAAGTAGAAACACTTAGGAAAACTAGTGGGTTCCCTAGGATGGATACAGGGACAGGTGGTGGCTGACCTCACCTGGGGATGCTTGAGCATGAGGGGGAACCTAGACCCTCACAAATTGCAGAGCACCTGGGAAGGGATTCAAGGGGAAATAAGCTATACATCCATTAATGACAAGCCAGGGATAACAGATTTCCTTCAAACACATGGACCAATAATCAAGAGTAAAGCTAACTGTTTTATGATTTCGATTCATTATTGGTTTAGCTTATTGTATAAGCCTCCCCACCCCTGTCCTCTCCTCTTCCCTCCCATTCTTTCTACCTCCTTCACAGTCTCTCATATCCCCTGCTCCAAGACTGACCATTTTTCTCTAAATTTTGATATGTCATTATTTCCTTTCCGCTGAGTAAAATTCCATCATGTAGCTTTACCACAGTTTTGCTATCCATTCATTCAGGGATGGGCATTTGGGCTGATTCCAATTCCTGGCTATTATGAATTGAGCTGCTATAAACATGGTTGCATAAATGTCTCTGTGCTGAGGTGTGACATCTCGAGGGGAGATGCCCTGTAGTAGAGGGATAACTGGGTTCATTGGGAGCTCTATGTCCATTCTGCTCAGGAGTCTCCACACTGCTTTCCATAGTGGTTGAATGAGTTTGCAATCCCACCAGCAGTGAATGAGGGTTCCTTTTTCTCCGCATCCTCACCAGCAATTATTATTGTTCGATATCTTTATGATTGCCATTCTGACTGGAGTGAGGTGGAATCTCATTGAAGTTTTTTTTAAAAAAATACTTTATTCATTTTTCAAGCAGAGAGAGAGAGAGAGAGAGAGAGAGAGAGAGAGAGAGAGAGAGAGAGAGAGAGAGAGAGAGAGAGAGACAGAGAAGAGATGGAGCACAAGGGCCACCACCTTGTGGGTCTGGCTTATGTGGATACTAGGGAATTGAACCGGGGGCCTTAGGTACTGGAGGCAAGTGCCTTAACTGCTGAGCCATCTCTCCAGCCCATCATTGAAGTCTTGTGGTAGCTTCCCTCTAGAGCCTATGGCCTTGCAAGCCAAGAGTTTTTGACTCAGTTTTCAGTAATGGGAAATATGACTATGTGTTTGTATTATGATGGGAACAATCTACTAGAAATAGACATATTGATGGCTAAGGTACATTTATTCTACAAAGTCAAGCATCGGAGCTCTCCCAATGAATGAGAACTTATATTTCAAGCTTAAATGCAGCTGACCTACTGCAGGCCTGGTGTTGCAATCAAACTGGTTCAGTACTGTGATCTGCCCAGAGTTGAGGTGTTAACTAACCTTGCATATCATATGGGACACACCCTGTCCCTTCAGGTCTCAAAGACAAACAGTAGTAACTAGTTTATCATTTTTATTTGGGGGAATTCAGCTACATTTGATTAGAAATGGTTTCCCTTTCTTGGAGGCCCAGGTAATTTTTGTTTATCAGGTAGTTAGCCATGTGTCTAGAAAATAAACAGATCTAATGGGCACATTATAAAAAAGACAGAGAGTTTAACCTTTCAGCACCATTTTTCTCTTTCTCGTGTTTCTTCTTTAGCATAAAGTTGGATTTTTTGCGCCATGAGTCCCAGAGTTGTAAACATAATTTTTATAATGCTAGAATTTGGTTTTAAGGGTAAACCTATCCTAACCTATTCCATGGTTTAAATAATCATGGCCCCCCAAAACCATATTGAGTACCTCAGTAGGTACAATGTTTGCCTAGCATGCACAAAGCTCTGGGGTCAATCCACAGCACCCCATAAAATGGGTGTGATGGTGTACCCTTGCAATTCTAGCACTCATGAACTGGGGTGGTAGAAACAGAAGATTAGAAGTTGAAAGTCATCCTTGAATCATGTAGCTACACAGAAAGTTGGTGATGTACCCTAAGATAGATGAGACCCTATCTCACAAAATAAAAATAAACAAAAAAAAGACAACAGGAAAGACATAGAATGAAAGTAGAAAGGAGGCTAAGTTGAGGGAGTGGATACAAGAGAGGGGAAAGGGAAAAGGAAGGGCAACAAAAAATGCTTGAAAACACCATAGTTAAAGCTAATTTTGCGTGTTAATGAAAATATCTATATTGATATCAGAGAAAAATCTTTCAGCATTGTATCACGTGTCCTAAATCAATGGTTTCAAAGTGTCTTCCCTCAGTTTTATACTCTTCATGGAAAAAAAAAGTTGAATACAAATAAACTTGTAGGGCAAACTATCTTCCATTTTCCTAAACCCCACCATTTTCAACCCTTGGTTGTTTTACATAATTGTTCTAGTTTAGTCCACAAAAACATTTGGTTCAGTGATCCCTTGCATGAAATGAAAGAACTTACTTTTACTGAGTTTAATAGCTTCCTGGCCAGAAAAATATAAACCCTTTCAGATAGTCCAACTAAAGAGACTTATGTTTAGGTACTACTTAATAGAAAGGGTAAGATTAAGTGTGCAACCAGAGGGAATTCTGAGACACTCTCTAGAGAGGGAGGTCACTTCTTGCTAATCCTGAGAACCGATTACATTGCCAGTGCCCATGAGGAGCTGAAACAGGGGTGGGTACTTCTCTCTGCCCTGCTTTAAGATTTCCCTTCTGTTGACGTCAAACTCAGTTGGAAACTAGACCATCAAGGGAATACTGATGTGGTTCATAGAAGCAAGCTACATGGGACCCTGAGAGACATTTGGGTTGGGGGGCAAAGTCTGATTCAAACAAAAACTTAGTATATGCCTCACAGACATCCACAGGAACTTGGTACACACCTCACAGATATCCACAGGTATTTGATACACTTTGCAGATATCCAGATACTTGGTACATACATCACAGACATCCACAGGTACTTAGTTCATACGTTACAGACATCCATATGTACTTAGTACCTCACAGACATCCAGAGGTACTTAGTACACACCTCACAGACAACTACAGGTACTTAGCATACACCTCACAGACATCCACAGGTATTTGGGCAATTTTTCCATTGAGGATGAGTCTGTACAACCTGAATTCAGCAGCCTTATATAGGCTGTAAATGCTGGGGATTTGAAGAAAACAAATACCAGAAAGCACCTGCCACACACAGTGCCACGGGGTAAGTTAACCTTGAGAATTGTTGTTAGAACCCTGCTTTACTTGAACAGAAGGTTAAATCCTGAGACAAAGCCCAAGGTTTCAGCCTTATTCTGGCTCAATGCTCTGTACTAGTCAGATGGATTTTCTCACAGGAGCAGGGCTCATGGGCACATAGTGTGCAAGCAGCACTATGTTATCTGATTGTTTCTGGGATATGTCCAGACCACTTGGAAACGTCAAATAATTTGTCTGAAGATTCGCCCTGGATAGAGTTATGTTCACCAGGACTAGCTTCCATGTGATTAGATATTTTCCCTATATAGCTGGACACGTATTAATTTGGGTGGTAAATTAACCCAAGCATATTCCTACAGGCCTATGTCAGAATCATTGAGATTGAAGAGCTAATATTTTTTTTTCTTTTGGAAGCAAGGTCTTACTATGTCAACTAGGGTACCTTTGAACTCATAATCAACTGGCCTTATCTTCCTGAGTGCTGGAATTATAGTCATGGGTCTCCACACTTGGCTTATATGTGACGCCTTGATCACTGAAAGGGTATCCCTAGTTATATCTGACAAAACATTTTATCCCAACCCCATATAAGGTTCTAGGTCCCAGAAAGAAACATGGTTATTCTGTTTAAGCAGTTGAAAGAGTTGATCATAAATATTTATGAGATCCTTCTAGGCACAGAAAATATGTTTTATTAGAAACAAAATGTATCCCACTAGGACTGAGAATAGAATTCATTATTATTATCTGGACAAACATTTCCCTTATGTAAAACTATGTTTTAAACTATCTCCAACAAATCTATCTGGTCATGTCTGCAAGTTTGGGTCAAAAACTGTTGACTTGAATAGAAATGGATATTTCTGAATTATTTCACAGAGCCCAATTACTTCTTTTTTATGATCTTGCTTTGCAAAGCAAGGAAGGTCCCAGAGCTATTATGCTGACTGGTTACGTTGGAGAGTTAAATAGTGTCTCTGATCCAACATCCTAAAGGCTTTGCCTTGGCAATAGTGCACAGCAGATGTTCTGTGGTGGGTGTGCATCTAAGCTATTCTGTATCAATTAGTCTTGCTGTATGTGATCCTTCCCTGCATGTAGAAAATGGTTTCTGAATTCACTGGTAACTTTTCCGTGCAGTGTTGTCTTTTTGTTGGCAGGGCAGATGTTTTGTTTTGTGTTTTGATATCAGTGGGATGAAAATAGGAAATTATATCTCAGTTTAATTCTGTAAAGGCTTTATTTTCTCAATCTGTTCACTAAGGAAATCATCCAACATATGCTAACCTGTACTAGTTTGAAATATATTAAAGGTTATTTTTTGGTTTAAATGCTGAATGCAGTTGCTAAAAATAAGCATCTCATTCTCTTCATTTACAAGTAAGCTGAAAGAAGGGATAGGCCATTCCTCTCTTATGAACCTTCATCAATTCTACGGAAGTGCGGAAGTGTGATAGACTAAGGACATCTGTTCCTCAGCTGGCGTGTTTGTGACACATGGTTATATATCTGAATCCCATTGACAGCATCTGAGGGACATTAAATATTGCCGCTACACATTTTCAGATACATCTAAGAAATTTCAAGTACATAGACATCTATTCTGGAAATGAACAAAAATATCATTCATATTCAGTCAATCTGCTGAGCTTGATACAGTTTTTACTAAAAGGAATTGGGATCCAGGTAAAAATATTTTTTTATACAGAAAGGTTTGGGTTTAAGTCACATTGAGTGTAGAGATAGAAGAATGAATTACAAGTTAACTAAGGCAAACCTCTCTTGTCTGGCTTTTAAACAAGCTCCATGGAATGCTAGAATGTGCATCTATCCACTTTAAGTAGGTGAAGGATTTTTATTAATAAATAGCTTTGTCACAGGCTACTGACTTATACTCACCCCCTTCCCACCCATGGAAAGCTTCTCTCATTAGTCCTTTTCTTCTGGTTTAAAATGTGAGATTCAGGTATCATGAAGATGTGTGTCCTGGCAGGTTGGCATTAGTTACTCACCATACAATTGACCCAAAGTAGCAGATCAGCTTGAATGGCTCTTACCCAACTGTCTCTCCACTAAACAGAACACCTTAACTGCAGGGTGTGATGGTTTGAGTCCAACATGTCTTCCATAGGCTCATGTGTTTGAACAGTTGATATCTAACTGGTGGCTCTAGAAGGTTGTGGAACCTTTAGGAAGTTGAGCCATGCGAAAGGAAGTGTGTCACTGGAAGCAGTTCTTGAGAATTTTTTTAGCCTGGCCCCACATCCAGTTCTCTTTCTGCTTCCTGACTCTGGTGAGATGTTATGCAAGCATCCCAGCCTGTCATGCTTTCCCTGCTGTAATGAAACTTCTGCTCAAAACTGCCAGATGTTAAACCCCTTTCTTAAGCTGATTCTGGTTGGCTATTTGGTCTCAGCATGTATAACTGATGCCCAGGGTTTGATGGGAGGAATTTTAGAGAGGACTAAAAAGAGAAAAAAATGTGAATTTAGGAATAAGGAGGAGTAAAGGTTATGGTACACTTTAGGTCAAGCTGAGAAGTCAAACAGTATAACAAAAGCACACGTAGAACACACAAATACTCAGTACAAGTTAAATTTCCGCCTGTTCTGGGCTTTGTTACTCTTCCTAGAATTTCCTTGTTCTGCAGCAGTTTGTCCTCAACATTTCATTTCAGAAAAGAAGTTTTTCTTATCTGTCAGGTTGATAATAATTCTTATCTGTCAGGTTGAATTAATACTTGATTATATCCTTGGAGTATACTGTGGGATTTTTAAAATGATACTGTAATTTAGCCATTCTTATCTTTTGGTGATGATTTGAATGTTGATGTCCTCCTCACCCCGTATTCATATGTTGGCACCTAATTCTTAGTGTGATGACCTGAAGAGAAGGGGCCTTCATTTAGGAGGTCCTTAGATCATGAGGAAAGAGTCCTCATGAATGGTATAGTGTCTTATAAAGGTTCTTGATGACAAGTGTTTGTCCTTTCTTCACTGTGAAGCCGTATCAACAGAATGCCATAAACAAAACAGATGGACCCTCACCAGTCGCCAGAGCAGCTGGAACCTTCATCTTGAATTTTCTAGCCTCTCAAGCTATGAGTGATGATTTTCTTTGCTTATAAGTTACCTAATCTAGCTATTTCATCTGAGGATTCAGTGTGGATCAAAATAAGAATTCTTTATCATCTAACAGTTTTATATTATGTCTTTATTTCCCACAAATTTTTAAATTAACTTTGTCTACTGAAGAGATAAGAAGTTTCCCTGAATGTTATTGGAAATTTTGATACACAAAGAATTATTGTTTGATATTGTGAAGGTGGAAAGTGCATAGATCTTTGAGTCTCTGAGCCCGAGTTCTAGACTTGACTCCATAACTTGTCTGGGGGAACTCTTGCCTGAGATAGTGTCTTGGGGTCACAGCTGCTTTACAGAGTCCTCAACTGACAACGATAAGCAGTAACAATAGATATGAATTGAATCCTTACTACATTCTGGGCTTAATATATGATACTTATTTTTAAATCCCTTACGAGTTTGTTTCTCATTTTGTAAATGAGGAAACTAAGGGATAGAAACATGCAAAAGCTTGCCTGAGTCCACACAGCTGACTGTCTCTGCCAACCTCATTAATCTACCCTGGAGTTTTAATTAGCTGCTCTCCTACTTCTTCTGTTGCCCAAGTGGCATCATTTGTAATTGATGATGGTCCGATCCTTTGGCAATATTTACTCAAAAGAAAAGAAAACCATAGAAAGCATTTAAATGCTCTTTAATTTTTCCATAAGCACAGAGTTGATGCTATGAGAAGATAGAGGTAATTAATGGCCATGCACCCTATCATGAGAGATGTTCCATTTTCTTTTGGCCCACTCTAATGTTCCTAATAGAATATTCGCTTTTAAAAGATTGCGTTTATTTGGGAATCTTTTTTTTTTCACCCAGACTCTCCAATTCTCAACTCTCAGACAATCTCTTTCCATCACATCAGTAACCTTATTTCAGGTTTGTTTTACATGTGGTATGTATGTGGGTCACATGTATGTATGTATGTATGTATGTATGTATGTATGTATGTATGTGAGTGCAGGTGTGTGGGGACCAGAGTTCAATGTCAGGTGTCTTCTCTAGTAATATCCCTTTTCCACTGAACCTGTCTTCCTTCCCTCTTCTACTTGGATGTTTGGCTTCTGTTTGCTCTCCTCCACCATCCATGAGAGAATGTTGATGGTCCCCAGGTTGTGTAGGTTTTTGTGCAGGTAACAACAGTCCCTGTGAGGTCATCGATGAATGCAATGGCCACTTCATGTCCAGAAAGCATTAATATAAATCATTCTTTCCCCACCCAGTGTCTCTAATGTTCTTTCTACCCCCTCTTCCACAATACTCTCTGCCCCTTGTAGGGGTTGATATATGTCTCGTTCAGTGCTGAGCACTCATCAGGCTGCTGTTCTCAGCACTTTGACAAGTTTTAAGTCACAGTCAGTTGCAAAATGAAGCTTCTTGGACCAAAGGTGAGAGAAGCTCTAATCTATAGGCATAAACAAAACCATTTGAGGATAATCTGATGGACACACATACCCACTTCACCAAATAGCAGTAGTAAGTAGCATGCCTCCTAGGGCCTATTACTTTCCTATTCATGAGTTTTTGACTAGAATTTTGGTCCCAGGCATGAACTCCCTCCTGTGATGCAGGCCACAAATCCTGTCAGAGTTGGTTATCTCCATAACAGTCACACCAGCATTGCTCCAGTGGGTGCATCTTGCCTGGCTTGTCGGTTGTAAAGCTTTCAGGGTTCACTGCTGGGCAAGATTATTGATGATTTTTCTCCTCTAAATCTGAAAAAGTTTCCATTAGGACATCTTCATTTTCACCCAAATGTTGGGCTCTCCTTCTGGTAACAGGTTTGTGAATGATGCTGTGTTGACATCCTGTGTACTAATGAAGACTCCTAGTGTTCTAACAGAAGAGCCAGGAGAGCCCACATTAACCCACTGACCTCATGTGCACCTCTCTGTAACAACTGCCATGCCCAAGTGAAGGAAATACTTTGATGAAGACAGCATGAGTCATATCTGTCTTTGAAGTAAAGGATAGAGAAACTTCTCATATCTTCAAAGCTGACAGAAAGAAATAGTCTCTGTTGTAGTCAGCTTCCCATTGCTTACACAAAGCACCCAACCAAAAGCAGCTTGTGGAGGAAAGGGCTTATTTGGCTTACAGACTCAAGGGAAATCTCCATGATGGCAGGGAATATTAAGGCATGAGTAAAGGCTGGACATCACCTCCTGGCCAACAGCAGGTGGACAACAGCAGCAGGAGAGTGTGCTAAACACTGGCAAGGGAAGCTGGCTATAACACCCACAAGCCCGCCCCCAATGACACAGCTCCAACAAGGTTCCAATTCCAAAATTGCCATCATCTGGGGATCGAGAATTCAGAACATAAGTTTAGGGGGACACCTGGATCAAACCACCACAGCCTAAAGAAAATGTGCACCCTAACCAAAAGAATAGGTTACAGATTCTGGACAGTTGATGTTTTGAATGTGAAATGTCCCTCACTGAATCATGTGCTTGAACACTGGTCCTCAGCTGGAGGCAGTTTGGGAAGATTGTGTAACACTTTTAGATATGGAGCCTGAAGACATAGGGCCATGGAAGTGAGCCTTAACAGTTATAGGCAGGAACCACTTTTTTTTTTTTTTACTAAGTAGAAACTTTGTATGAAGAAGTCATGTGTTGGTATCACTGTTTCTCTCCTCCCCGCTCCATGTGTCCTGGGGGAAGCAGTCAGTCATGGTGGAGGGCAATGTCTCTGGATATTCTCCCCCACCATGGCTCTTACAATCATTCTGTCCCCTCTTCCACAATGTTCCCTGAGCCATGATGGGTGAGTTTTAAGACTGCTTTAGTGTTGAGCTCCTAAGAGTGTCTGGGTTTCTACTTTGGACTGTTTTGAGTGTCCGCAAAGTCTGTCACCATTACCCTTGTATAGGTTGTCAGGCTTGCTGTGGAAGCAGCACTCTTGCTCATCTCTCCACTTCCTCTGTGGTTTCATTTGGGTCCTAGATGATATGTTAGGGGTGATTCATCTCCTACCTAGGAGTCAGCTATTATTTCTGGACTTGTTGGTACAATTAGGTTGTCAATGGTTCTCACTGCCTTCAGGGGAGAGTGAGATCAGCATAGGTTAAATGGGACAAAAATTGTTAATTTGGCGAGATGATAATGGGTGTAGCCCCTCTTTAGGCCCATGGTTAGTGGAAACTTCCCCTTGGAGTCCAGATTCCTGGTCTCCATAGGAATTTAGTTTGGATCCCAGTTCCAGCTATGGGTTCCTTGCCACTGAGTGGATCTCTTACAGGCTCCATTTGTGACTCACCTCTTTGCTTCCAGCTGCCATGCCGTCCCTGCCATGATAGACTGCATCCCCTGAACCACAAGACAGAATAAATCCTCCCTTAAGTTGCTTCTGTCAGGTATTTGATCACAATAATGAGAAAAGTAACTAATACATCTTCAACACCCTGTGGCCAGTGGATTCCTCCTCCATCGTCTCTGTGACTTAGTGGTGTAATTGATTTTGCACATCTAAGTCTTAGATGACTAAGCAGCAGATGAGCAGATAATTCCATGAAGTGCCATCTCTCCACTGTTGCCAAAAGACTGCACTCATTTCATTACCATTGGGTGAAATAAGATAGTTTAATGACATTTTCATGTTGGTCATTTTGACGCCCTATGCTATTTTTCATTATTCTATACTAATGCTATAGGACAGTTTAAAAGGACAACTGCTTGTTAATTTTGTAACTTACAATAAATAGACGGAGATATCAGAACACAAGAATAGGAATTTGGGGCTGGGGAATTGGCTCAGTAGGTAAGAGCCCTCACTGTGTAATCATGAGGACCCGAGTTTGGTCCCCTAGAGCCCATGTAAAAGGCAAGGCATGGCTGAGCATGCCTAAAACCCTGGGGCTGAGAAGGTAGAGACAGCAGGATTTCTGGGGATCTTTGATCAGCCTGTCTAACTGAAAAATGAGGAACTTCAAGTTCAGTGAGAAACTATTTGTTCAGGGAAATCAGGTAGAAGAGAGTGGAGGATGCCCGGTGTCTTTCTCTTATCTCCACATGCATGTGTATGAGACACACACATTTGTACACATGTATATACACCACATATGCATACCACACTTGTGTACCCCCCTTTTCCGCACCAAAGAAAATCTGTCTAGGAATACCAGGTTGTCTCTTGCTCTTTACCATCAGGCCAACTCCATTGGATTTTCCCCTGTGAAACTCACAACCTGACAAGCTAAGTGTGAAGTAGTTCAGGAAAGGGAACTCCACAGAGAATGAGTTATCACTGGTACAGAACACACTTGAGCTGTGTGCTAAGATAGGATGCAGTGAATCTGTGGGCTTTTGTCAGTTTCCTAAAGTGACATCGTGTCATCACACTTCTGTAGATATATTTTAATTTCCATCATGTACTAGAGGTTATGGGGGCTAAAGAAAACACGAGAAGCATGATTTTTATAGTAGTGTACAACTAAATATAAAAAGTTGTCCCCACAAACATATACACAGGACTCATCACTGTATAGTGAGTAAGGGCTCAGTAAGTATTCTCTATGCTGAGTGACTGAGGAGCTCTAAGGCTCCCCAGTTTATCTGTGAAGTGCCCTCCCAAATGACTGTCTCCACATTACTGTTCAGCCAGAATGTATCACTGGAGCCCTGTCAATGGTTTAGGCCTATGTCCATTCTGGATTACTTAGAGTCCTTTCTGATTAATTAATATGATATTTTATATCATTTCTAACTCTTCCTTTCTGGGCATTGAAAGAGCCTAATTAAATCTGATTTGTTCATGTTCTGATTCTCTCTTAAGTTTTTTTTTTTCCTATGGGAACATTTGTGTCTTAGGCCCCATTATACTTCTCAGCGGTATTTGATACATACTTCTTGGGTGGAGAAAGCTGCCATGTTGGTGAAACAAGAGACTGTGGTGACTTCAGGGAAGCAGCTAGGTCCTTGAGGGTGACAAAAGCCCACAGCTTGGAAGTGGATCCTTCTGTAAGAAAGCTGAGATGATAGCCATGCTTTGCTTTTGATCCCTAAACAGAGGACTAGGTCACACTGAGTCCAGATTGCTGACCCAGAGAAACTGTGGGTTACAATACAACCACTGTGCATTGTTTAAAACCACCAAGTTATGGGAGGTTTGTCAGAAGCAACAGATAGCTGATGCAAGTGGGCACGCCATACATTTGAGGAATGATTCAATTAAAAAGACTAAGTGGGTGTATTAGTCAGGGTTCTCTAGAGGAACAGACCTGAAGGGATGAACACTTACTATAAAAGGTGTTTTATGAGAGTGGCTGAGACGATAGAGGCTGAGCAGTCCAGCCAGAGCTGTCTGCACACCAGAGAGGCTGAGAACCTGAGCTGCTCAGTGACTCAGAAGTTCTGATCTGGTGCTGAAGGCCTGGAGAATTCCTGGGGAGCAGCTGATCTTCAGTGCAGGTTGGAGGGCGAAGGAAGCTGGGTACCCAGCAGCAGGAACCAAGCAACCCTTCTTTTTCCTCTGACATCTTTATATACGGGCCTCTGCTGGAAGGTGCTGCCCACTCTGGGGAAGGTCTCTGCCTCTCAGCTAACCCTTTCTGGAAATACCTCACAGACCCATTCAGAGGTGTGTCTCTTAGGTAATTCCAGATCCAATCAAGTAGACAATTGAAATTAGCTACCTGAGTCGATGTCTTTGCTCTTCAGACGATGGGTTCCCAGTGGCATCCATAAACCTAGAGTTGTAGTTGTCTATGGCTAAACTACTTGTGTCATTCAAGTTTCTAAATCTTGGGAAAATTCTAGAGATGAATACCAGCTTGATTCCCCCACTCTGTGCTTAAAGGAGAGCACTGTGCAAGTGAGCACCTGGATTGAAACCAGCAGTTAGCTTCTGCCTTGCCCTCTATTTGTGCTTAGATATGGGTTTTCTTTAGGACACTGTGTGGCCAGACGCCCCTGCAAACTCTACCTGTGCAGGGCTGCCTGCTGCCCTTTGTCTGCTGTCTATGGTTCTTACCACACCTCTATTTTTTCCTCCCCTAACCTGCCGCAGTGAAGATTCATTCTGCAGCCCTTCAGGGGCTTGCAGAAGGATGACTCATTTTTCCTGACAATATGTATCCTGTTCCTCCCAAGGAGAGCTCAGTGTGCTAAGAGCAACATTCGTCTCTCCCACAAGGGGCACAGAATCAAATCTCTGCAGGGCTGCTCTTTTCCCAGCCTAGGATTTTCATCTTCCTCTCTGGTGCTTGTGGTCCACCAGTAGGGTAACTGCCAAATAGTTCTGTAAATGGACAGGAAATAGAAGAGGGTGATAAGAGTAGATTAGGCCAAGGCTAATGAATCCTGTATAATTTCTATATTATTTCTCTCACCATCATTTTTCCTGATCAAAAACTCTTCTGTGACTGTTGGCTTTTGTGATCATCATGAAAGCTCTCTGTAGTGAAGAGGCATTTTTATGTCTATTCCACAGATGAGAACAAGCAAGCTGTTTGAGCACACAGCTATGTTAGGGAGTTGGCATTATATGCAGTCCATTCAGCCAGAGGACAGGGCTGAGGGAAGAAAGGCCAATGAAAAATCCACTGGGCACAAAAACTCAAGGAACCTCAAAAAAACCTTGCTGATTGAAATAATATTTTAATGGAACACTGCTAAAATTAAAATGTCTTAGTTTTTAAATTTTTATTTATTTGCAAGCAGAGAGAAATAGAGAGAAGATGCACACACACCAGAGAGAGAGAGAGAGAGAGAGAGAGAGAGAGAGAGAGAGAGAGAGAGAGAGAGAGAGAGAGAGAGAGAGAGAAAGTAAATGGGTGCACAGGGCCTCCAGTTGTCCTGCTGGCAAACTGAACCTGGGTCATTAGGCTTTGCAGTACACCTTAACCACTGAGCCATCTCTCTAGTCCAAGATACAAGAATTTTAAATGAACAATGTTAGTATTGATGTTTATTTTTCCTGTTGGACAGGATAGTCTCTTTTCACCCGGTGGCCTGTGGCAGGTTCCATCCTGGAGCACAGATGGGGCCTGGCAGCTTAAGGAAGCAGCAGCCTTTCCTGAGATTCTGGTCCTCTCCAGGCCTCCGGTTCTTTCTGACCAGACCTCTGGCCAGGTGCAAAGTCCTCAGAATGATCTCCTTCCTCAGATTATGGCTCACCTCTTCCTCAGGGTCCCCTCCTCTCACCTCTGGCAACCTCGACTCTGAGTTATATGGTTACATATATGTTCACAACCTGGGGTATTTCATGTAAATGAAATCATGTAGTGCGTGATCTTTGTGTGCTGTCTTTTTCATTCAGTCTTACGTTTTGAAGACCATCCATGTTTTTGCATATATTGGCTTTTCATTTCTTTCTATGGCCGAAGAATGCTCCATTTTATGGGAAAACTACATTTTGCTTATCTGTTTATTAATTAGTGGAAATGTGTATTGTGTCTACTTTTTGGCCACTGTGAATAACAGCTATGGGCATTTATGTGCAGGTTTTTGTTTAAATATCTCTTTTCAGTTTTCTGGGGGATATATATCCAAATGTAGCTTGGTTGAGTCATTAAATCCTTCACTTAAGGAGTCACAAAGTTATTTTGCGCAGTGACTGTACTACTTAACATTGTTTTCTCAAGCTTTGAAACAGAATACTTTATAGATACTAAAGACACACCTACCAAAGGTATTCATTACTTTTCAAGGGCATGTCTAAGACACACACAAAACAATGGACCTGTAGACATGGGTGATCCAGTGAGTAGAATGAGTCATCAATAGAGAGATATGACTTTGTACCAAATTCCTTTTCCATTCATGTTTGGAGATCCTTCAAAGTCATTGAAATCCATTTGCTCTGTTTTCAAAGCCTCTTGCAGTCTTGTAATGCTTTATAGCATCTCCTAGCCTTCTTATTACAGACGCTTTAGGAAAAGGGGTGCTCCTACTATGTAAATATGCCAGTGCCAGGAGAGTGTCTGCTCTGCCCATCTGATTTACTCCCCTTGAGATTGGTTATGATAAGTTAGGGCCACAGAGTTTAGCCAAGCATCCCTAAGTAAACTGCTAACTCATGCTCACTTTTCCTTTTTAAATTTAATTCACATTTTATTTTATTTTTGTCTCTGAGTGGCTTATTTTGTTTAATATGATGATCTCCAGGTCCATCCATTATTTTTTCTGTGAATGTTGTAATCTCATTCTTTGTTACAAATGAATGAAACTCCACTGACTTTATGTACCACATCTTTTAAATCCACACATTTGCCGATAGGTTCCCACCTTGTGAAGTAGTGAGTTCACTGATTCAAACAGAGGCCAAAGTGAAGCGGTATAGTATGGTGATCATGAGAACAGGTTTGCTGTTGCCTATGGGATCAGACTCTGATGATCATCTCCTAGCCATGAAGGGGAGGGGAAGTGAGCCTTTCTACATGGCTCATGGGACTGAAAAGACAGACCACATAAAATCCTTGACAGTTGCTTCTACGATTGCATGAATGGCACTCTGGCCGTTCTCTAGCCTCCTCTTGGCTCCCTGGTTCTAATTCACATTTCAGAATCTCTGAAATCAGTAGTTTCTTAGGTACCATGGTTCATATCTTTGACCCAGTGCCTTAATGGCCCTGTCAAGTTGTACCACACCTATGAGACCAGGGTTAGCCATATCTTGTCCCTATCTGGGAAGGCATAGGAATTATTTGCATAGACCTGTTACCTCATCTTCACCCCTCCCCCACATGGCACACACTTGTTGGGTTCTGGCAGGGGAAGGGGTGGCCGCCGGGTATGAACACTACAAAGCATTATGACATCTGCAGTGAGCACGTGACCTCCTGATATTTTGCCTCCAACACAGGTTGGGATGCTGTGGGATTGTAGACAGTATCAGGCAGGAAGAACGTGAAGAACAGGTAAGGTGATTCAGGTGACTAGAGGTACGTGAAAGAGTGTGCAGGGTGATGCTCCAGGGAAAACCTGTCACCACCACTGGAAACAGTTTCCGACACCAACTGGTGGGAAGTTTCAGGTCCTAAGTGCAGGTCTGTATGTGCCAAGTAGCTTGTTCTGTTCCCCTTAGCCCGTGATAGAATCTTAGGTGCCTAAATGACCAAGACTGCATTTATATCATGACTGGGAGGCCAAAGAGATGGCTCAGAGGTTAAAGGCACCTTGCTTGGAAAGCCTGACAGTCCAGTGTTCGATTCCCCAGTACCCATGTGTTGTAGTCAGCTTCCTGGTTGCTGTGCAGAAAGAACCCAAGCAAAAGCTGCTTGTGGAGGAATGGGTTTATTTGGCTTACAGAATCCAGGCAGACTCCATCCTGGCAGGGAAAATGATGGCATGAGCAGAGGGGTGAACATCACCTCCGCCACAGCACTGGAAACAGCTGCAGGAAGGTGTACCAAACACTGGCAAGGGGAAGCTGGCTTATAAACCAAACCCATAAGCCCGCCCCCAACAACACAGCTCCATCGAGGTTGTAAAACCCAAACTGCCATCAGCTGAGGATTGATCAATCAGAACACATTCATTTGTTTGTGGGGGACACCTGCATCAAACCACGACACCATGTAAAGCCAGATGCACAAAGCAGCAATGCATCTGTAATTCCTTTGCAGTGGCAGCAGCCCTGGTGTACCTCTTTGCTCTCTTTCATTTTCTCTCTTAGGTGTCAGGATGGCCGAGTGTTCTAAGGCGCCAGACTCTCTCTCTCCTTGCAGATAAATAAATAAAAACGTTTTTTTAAAAAGCATGACATGAAGCTGGAGAGATTGCTCAGGGGTTAAGTCACTTGCCTATAAAGCAGAAGGATCTGAGTTCAGTTCCCCAGTACCCACATAAAGCCAGATGCACAGGGTGGCGCATGTGTCTGGATTTCATTTGCAGTGGTTGGAGACTCTTGAGTGTTCCTTCTCTCTATCTCTCTTCTCTCTATCTCTCTCTGCTTGCAAATAAATAAAAATTAAAAATATGTTTTAAAAAGGCATGACCTAAAAGAGGAAAAGTCTTAAAAATCATCTAGTCTATATATGATCAAAACAGGGCACATACCCACCTGTAGGTGCACAAGAACCCACAAAGGGTTCTTCCTACGACACTTTCTTTGATGCTCAGTCCATTTGGTATAGAACAAAAACAAAGGGGAAAATTAAGTATTGGAGCAGAGCATCTCTTTCTTCATTACCTTATACATGATTCTCGCATGAGAATTAGATGTGCGGTACTTTGATTCATGTCAAGATGCTCAGAATTCACTCAAAACCGAAGGAACAGGTAAGGGTGCTAACAATTTTCCTTCAATAACCTCTCCTTTTTGTCCCCTGGCTATTACTGCAGAATGTATCCTTCTTAGAGAGACTCTCTTGAAAGCAAAGAAAATTGAAGGATTTTTTTTTTAAATAAAAAGCACCCAAGGCTGATGTGCCTTATGTCATCATGGCTGGGCACCATGTTTTACCCATTAATATTAACATAAGCACTAAGAACTGAGATGGTTGTCATGGGAATGCATCTTAATACAGCATTTCAACTGAAGAGAGAGGAAGTTATTTTTCCGAAAAGAAAACTAGTCTGATTTTGCTGATACTAATGACTGGCTTTTCCAATAAGATTAACTACTCAAGACTGTCCATAACTTGCATGAGCTAAATCAGTAGCTCCCAGGTTATGATGAAGATAGATTTTAAATTACAGAATAAGAAGAAAGAATTTTATCATAAATACTGGACTGGCAAAGGTGAACTGAAACATTTCCATTTTCCTCCAGCTTTTCTGAGTATACTATAGTAAACAGCCTAACTCTGAGAGGAAGCATATGAAAAGTCATTTCTTTGTTAAAATAGTGCCGTACTTTAACACAGGTTGGTCACTACATTTTGCCCCAAAGGCTAAAGTGGAAACTACTTCAGCCCCAGCTGCTCCTTAGGCCTGAGATCTGTTAGTCTTTCCATGGTATATATATATATATATATATATATATATATATATATATATATATATATAAAGTAAAAACTCTTTGCAAAGTAAGGATCTGCATCCAACTCTCCTGCTAAATTGGTCAATTTTCTGTCTTATAAGTTAATATTAGAATATCACTTCTAGAGCTGGGTGCAGTGGTAGCACTGGAGAAGCAGAGGCAGGAGGATTGCTGTGAGTTCAAGACCACCCTGAGACTACATAGTAAATTCCAGGTCAGCCTGGGCTAGAGTGAGACTTTAACTTGGAGCTCTACCCCCCCAAACACACAAAAAGAATATCACTTCTAAACGTATATAATTCAGTCATTTTTCACAGAAAACACAAAATTAAGGATTTCAGAAGCAGTTACTTACCTAATGCTTTACAACATACACAGAAAACAGAATCAATATCTCTGTGCTCTTTTCTCTTACACTACCCCAAAGAAAATATTTTTATTCTTAGTTAGCTACTTATTGGACTAGATGAGAACATGCTACGATGTAGGACTTATATCTGACTTATATCTTATTCTCAGGAAGTAACTGTAAAGCCTCTGAGAAGCCCCAGGTTGCTGTGGAAGGAGTAGACTTTGAAACCTAGACCAGATTTCAAGTTCTAGGTTAAATAGTTATTAGCTATGGGCTCTTGAACTCTTTCCCAAAGTCCCATGAGCTTGTCCCTATATCTAGAAACAGGATATTAAAGCCTTCAAAAGGTTAAGGTTCAGATGAAATCAGAGGTCATGAGGGTACATGGGATATCAAGATACACAAGAGATCATCAGAAAGAATGTAGTATGATACTTGACACATTTTAGAAACACAAAAAACGCCTTTCCTCCTGTGTATTTCTCTTGCCTTGTTCTCTCTCCTTCCCTATGCCTTTGTCTGCTCCACTGCTGTTTGTGTCCTTGATTCCTCCTTGTAAGATAAGTGGAAGCTAATAGTTCAGTGTCTTACAGAAGCGATTTCCATGCTGTGAGCCATGTGTGCTCCTTGTAAGGGGAGATGTGGAGACTTGGAAGGAAAGAAGGCACAGGGCTCCAGGACCGTCATTCATAGGTGAAGATTTGCTCTCTCCGCATATGTGGATGATTTTGTTGTAGCAAATCTTTCCTTTGTTTTCATGGGGCATTTCAATTTTCCATCCCTTGTGACATGGTGCTTTGCCTAATCCAGTAGTGCATGAAGGTGGGAGCCACTCTATTTTGAGATATTTATGAGATTGGCCAAGACAGCAAGTCAAGGTGAGGATCAATCGTGATTAGTTCACAATTCACAAGGTCATTGCAAACAAGGAGACTTGAGATTCCTGGGAGCCATAGGAGCCCACATGTTGTGATAACAGTAATGATAATTATCATAATTACTTTTAAATTCTGAATGTCTATACATGTTCCCTCCACCCATGACTATTGTCTGAGAGAGACCATTTAAAGAAACAGCAGCGTTTCCTTTGGTTTCTGGTTCCAGTATATGGTTGGATGGCTTCATTGATGTTAGGTCCATAACAAGACAAAGACAAAAACATCATAGAAGAAAGGCATGGATGGAGGAAATTCACTCATCTCACAGCAGCCAATAAGCAAATAGGAGTAACAGGAAGAAGCCAGGGTCAAGGTGTATCTTTCAAAGTCACATCCATGGGTCACTTCCTCCAACTGAGCCCTATTTTCCAGAGGTAGTTCTGCTACCTCTCCACTGACTGTTCAGATTTTGAATCTATCAATGGATTAATTTATCCATTCATTAGGTCAGAACCTTTATGATGTAATGCCTCTGGGAGTGTACTCACAGACATACCTACAGGTGTGCTTTATTTCTTCACTTAGCTGTCCTTCAAGCCAACCAAGTTGACACTTTAAAAATTAACCACTGCAGTATGCTTACCTCCATTCCTCATCACTCTGCTATTTTACACTAGGCCTGAGTGCTGGAGCTGTTTCCTGTTTGGGAAATCTGCACACCATTTTGGTCATCACCCCCATTGGCCAAAAACAAGAGGGATTGCACGTAGTCAATCCTAGTCTTCTGAAAATGATATCCAGGAGTTTGAGTGGAACATTTAAAAATCCTTGTTAACGTGTTTTTCTTTAAGACTTTCAAAGTGTTTCCATTTTGTCCTTTTCATAGTTGAGTTGTAGACATTAGGTGTGCCCTTGTCCTTTAAAAAAATGAACCTTTGTATTCTTTGAAAACGGAAAGAAAACATTAGCTAGCAATAGATTGATTCTTCATTAAATTAGCCACGAGAATGGGTCTGACCAGGCTACCATAAGCAGAAAAGAAATTCATTCTTGGGCTTGGGAGAAAATGTGTCCTTCACCTTTCACCATGCAGTTTGATGAGGAGGATCCTGGGTCCTTTTAGTACCTGGGGTTGAACAGTTTCCCCTGCCTTTATGAAGGTTCTTTGGTATTGAGGGGCCATAAATATTCTATTCCTTTCTTGACCTCTTTCATTTTCTCTGGATTTTATATCAACCATATTTTTCAGGCTCATTTGAAAGGTGATACTTTTATAATCTCCTACCATGTGGATTATTAAGATCAAAAGCTTTCTGTCTCATTATTTCTGAGACTTTCTAGTGACGCAGCAATGGAAAGTGAACCTGGGACTTGCTTCTAATCCTTTATTTTCCTCTCTGAACTCTCTGGACTGTGTGTGTACAGTAGATTCCAGGATTCTCTTCTTTTTCTTGCCTAAGAATTTAGGAAGATTGGCTCAGTAGTTTCCAAACACAGAGTGATTTTCAGGTCAGCCTGAGCTAGAACAAGACCCTACTATGAAAAAACAATAAAATAAAAAAGTAACTCTATTGAAAAGCAATTTTAAGAAGTGATGATGACATCTTTAGGGAACAAAAACAGGAAGAGCTACACATATATTTGGTAACGAGACCTGTAGCAGCTGGGGTTTTCATAAGAACACAGATGCCATATTCAAGTGGAGGAATTTGAAGAGCATGTAATAAAGACATTGCTTGCAAAGGTATGAGCATGCTTAAGGAAACAAGGCACAGTGTAAAACCTCAGGGCTGGAGAGGAGCAAGAGGTAACACGAGCCTTGATGGGCAGAGAAAAGAGCCGTGACTGGAACTTTAAAGGGTGGATAAAAGGAGAGTCCCTGGACAGGGCCAGCCTTTAAACAACCCAGCTACCCCAGAGCAACCAGGCCTCAGGAAAGTTCAGGGTCATAATGCCATGACACTCACCTACTACCATCTCTTCTTTCACCAACTTGAAATCTTGAACATCAGCAAGATGGAGAAGAAGAGGGATCCCACCGAGACAGCCCATGGTCAGCCTCCTTGACATGAAGCAGAAGCAGAAGGGTAGAACCTGCGTCAGTAGAAAAGAAAATAGCCAAGACTTTTTATGTCCCATTTCTAGTCCAATTTATAAGAATGGCAGACTATACCATACCTTTACTAAGGAGTGTAGTAGGTTATCAGGGAAGTAGAGAGATCTCACTTTAGAAAGGCTTACAGAAATAGAACTTCTTTGTTAAAAACAATTGCAAACATACTTATGAGACACTTGGGATTCTACAAAGCAATTTTAAATGTGTTTTTTTTTAATTCAACACTCATACCAGAGGTATGGTAAAGCAATTTTCCATCATTCTCCCCCCCCTCAATTTTACAGGAAATGAAAGTGAAGCAAAGAGAATTTAAGTGATATGCCAACCAAAGACAATACCATTTCATTTTTTTCACTTCTTATTTATTTTGACTTCTAATTGTACACTGCTGCACCACTTCCAAGAGACAGAATTGCACATTTACTGGAAGTTCTTAGATATATAAACTTCAATAAATACTTCATAAAGAAATGAAAGCAGAGGGTATTTTCCTCATGCCCAAGCACTGTCAGAGGACAGACAGCTAGAGTCCAAAAGCCCTGAGTGAGCTTTGGGAAAGATCTGGGTTACATGGGAAGTAAGGGGAGAGAGAAGGACTGCACAGTACAGGGCAAAGCCTCTCTAAAATTCTGTTTCCCCATCTTCTCTTCAAAACTCTACTCATTCTTCCTGTTAGCTTTGTATCGAAATAAGCAATAACTCTTCCCAGAATTCGATCAAACAATCAAAGGCCATAATGGCATTTTCTATAAAATGCCTTTTGGGGTTGGGAGATGGCTTTGCAATTAAAAGCACTGGTTTGCAAAGCCTGTCACCCTCATTTTTATTCCCCAGTTAAAGCCAGATGCACAAGTGGTGTGCACACATTTTTAAAAAATAATTTTCAGCATCAAAGCTAATTTTAAATATTTATTTGTTATTATACAAGTGATTTCGGGTAACTTAAGCTTAATGTGATATGATAAAAATATCCAGTATGTTTAGTCCAAGCCAGGTATCTATTTAAAACCTATTTAAAATACCAGAGGTTGGGTGTGGTGGTGCACACCTTCAATCCCAGCACTCCAGAGGCAGAGGCAGGAGGATCACAGTGAGTTCGAGGTCACCCTGAGACTACATAGTGAAATCCAGGTCAGCCTGGGCTAGAGTGAGACCCTACCTCAAAAACCAAATCAAAAAAAAAAACCAGTTTATTATTTCCTAAAAGCTACCTAAACAAATAATGTTATATTCAGGCTTTGTTTGTATTTGATTTTGCCTTTTATGATAAGGGTGGGACAAAACTTTGGCATAAACTTGGAAAGCAGAAAAGAGGCATTGCTTCTCTCAGCAGAGACCACAAAACCCACTAGGGAGTGGTGAAAGATTTTAATATGTTGCTTTATTAATTTCAAAGTATGTACAGTTCATGTTTTAGGGCAATTCCTTTTTAACTCAGTTTTATATCATCAAAAAGTGCCTGCTAGTTAAAGGCATTTCTTTGATCAAGAAAGATAATGCATGTGAAACAATCTGAAAACTGCTATATCATTTATAGGAAGAAATTTCATATGGCCATTAAAGCTATTTAGTATGAAATCCAACTTCTAAGTATTGTACACTCACATGCCCAATACAAGAAAACAAAAATATTTTGAAGAGTGTTTAGTCCATAAGCTGATCTTTCTTCACTGTAGCTTTTAAATTTATTACCTGTATGTGCTTTATAATCGCAAAAATAAGTTTATTATAAATAAGTTCATGAAATGATCACTTTCTCAGCAGTATGACAATTTCTGGGCAAAAGAGATTCCCTGAAACAGCGATGGCCTGATAGCGATAGAACAGTGTTTCCTGCGGCTTCTCTCAAAAAACATGGATGACATACCTGATGAATGACACCTGAGGTTGCCCTGTCCTCTGGCCTCCACCATGTGTGTGTGTGTGTGTGTGTGTGTGTGTGTGTGTGTGTGTGTATGTGTGTGCTTTTATGTATGTATGTGTGTATGTATGTGTATATGTATATGTATGTATGTGTATGTGTGTATGTATGTGTATATGTGTATGTATGTGTATATGTATGTATATGTGTGTATGTGTATAGGTATATGTATGTATGTGTGCATGTGTGTATGCATGTATGCATGTGTATATGTATGTATATGTGTGTATGTATGCATGTATGTGTGTATGTATGTGTATAGGTATATGTATGTATGTGTGTGTATGTATGTATGTATGTATGTATGTATGTGTGTATATGTATAGGTATATGTATGTATGTGTGTAGGCATGTGTATGTGTATAGGTATATGTATGTATGTATGTGTCTATACTTTCACATGTCCCTGCACACATATAAACACATGTACACACATGCATACATGCCACACACATCAAAAAAAGTGTTGTAATTTTTCCTAGTTTGAACTGATAGCATAAATAATTGTTTAAAATATGGGATCAACATGACAAATGGCTTGGATTGCAGATGATCTACTCTGGAGTACTCTAAAGGAAGTCAAGTATTTGTGGCAAAAGCTAAACAGAGTTGGGGCAGAATCTTCGATTAGTGAAGGACTTCATATCCATCTATTTAGGATGTGTGTGCTTTCGTTGAACGCGCTGAAACCCTCGAGGGGCTTACCATGATTGCACAGGTAAGCTGTGGCTAGCAAATCTATGTATGTAGAATGCGGACTTTGTAGTGTTTTCAAATACAGATATTGGAATTGTCATGAGCCCACGATGTGAAATACCAGCTTATGGGCGGGTCATTTTGTCTTCAGTGAAAAATATTAAGGAGCATGAGAGGTGCTAAGGAATTAGAATTCCTCTAGCCTGTAATTCTTGCTTTAAAGAAAATGAAAAAACTTGGGTTTAGTATGGTTTGGGGAACATCATCCTTTCCTCGACTTTGTAACTAGAAGCTCCAGAACAATGATAGAATTGCATCCTACCTGCTCAGATGAGGCCAGGGAGGCTCTAGCCCATCGTGAACACAGGGTGGAAGCTGTTTGTGACCACAGCCTTCCTTCCACATCAGATTTCTAGACAAACTTCCTGCTCCTGGAACTTGGTGGCTTGTGGGTTGTCCTCCTCCTAAGCCTTGGCCTCCTAAACCTTTTGCTTGATTCTGGAAGCTATGCAGTATCTTTCCACTAAACACATGTCTTTCTGTGAGTAACTCCAGAGAAGGTCTCTATGCTGAGTCACACAAAGCAGACTGACCCAAGAGGAACGGGTCAACTGAGCTGCCAGGGCCCCTCAGTCATTGTGGAGAACACAGCTATCTTCAGATTCTCTAGGGAATGTATTGAACTTTTATTTTAAAGCTTTGTAGATCAACTCTGTAATTGATCCTTTACTGTCCTTGTGCCTCAGGTCAAGTTGACACCTTAGACTGAAAGGTTTCCATTCTCAACAGAAAATCTGACCCAATAAACTTCTGGGAACATGGAGTTCTCATCTGTCTCAACGGAATTTTCTCTTTCTCTCAAAAACTGTTTATCTTATTATTTCAAATTCTAGGATCTTTTCTTCATGAATGGACAATTCAGTCATTCTTTTTAATTGTCTGGAGTCAATGTTCCTGTACAGAACCAAGTGCTTAATAAATATTTGTTGGTTGCTTGATTTCTTATAAACAGCTAAGTAAATTTTGAGTAACTCAAAACTAGATGAATGTTTACAAATGCAGCACGGGGTGATGTCACAGGTGTAATTGGAGTTTGCCTTGAATCATATCCAACCCACTTCGTTCAGAGTATAAATGAATCTAGTTGACCTAAGAGGCTATTTCAGAGAATATTATACACATTTTAGTCACATTAGGTCCTCAATCAAAGCACATTAAGTTAGCCACTGCATTGCTTCTCATTCATTGTCTAATTGTAATCTAATTACATGCATGGTGCCCAAGGGGATAATCATATTGAAAATTATTAGTTACATTGTAGGCAATAAAAGAAAGATTTTGAAATCTCACGAGTTTGACAGTACTCAAAATCTACAATGATAATTTTTTTTGTTTAAAACAGTGATATTTCTCTAATTTTTTTTGTTTGGTTGACTACAATTGGCCACCTGGAAAAAAATAAGCTATACTTTTCAAATGAAATGTATCTTTTGAAATGATGAAATTTGAATAAGATATGTATCCTCTTCGTCTTTCCTAATTTTTCATTGTTTTCCATGTAAGAAGTATTCGTTGTGTCTATTATTGCACATATTACTCATACAATGGATACTGAATCAATGGCAGGCAGCTTAATGCCTTTTAAATAGCATCACTGTGATTAAAAGTCAACCCTTTGGGATGCCCAACAGGGGTTTATAAGTAAGAAAAACCAGACAAACAGCCATCATACCAGGAATAAAGCACACCACAAGGAAACTGTACATAATTTTCTCCAGCTTTAAAGGAGATACGAATTATACTTGAAAAAGAAGATTTAAGCATACAATATCATTAAGGTCAGGCTAAACTACTCAGCAGTAAGAAATTAACAACAAAAGTAGTTTACCAAAGCAAAGATTGCTATCACTTTCTCATTGTGTATGCATTGTGGGTTGATAAAGAGCTCTGTTCCTCCTCATCATTTAACATGATAAAAATTCCACCATCATATACCTTCACTATTGGTTTCAGACACTCTAAGGTAGGGAACACAAGCGTTGACACATGAAGTTTCCATTCAACTCAAAAGTGATGCGTGTTACACCCACTCATATGTGACTGTAGAAGTAGTCAGATGGTTCTGCTTAACTGTAGGGGTACAAGAAAGAATAGCATTCTTATGTATCCAAGAACAAGAAAATAACTGGATACAAGAAAGAACACTAGTGATTGATTCCAAAAATATGAAATATTCTTCTGAAGGGAACTGGGGACATTTAATGTGATTCTTGAAGAGAGAATGAAAATTTGAGTATTTCGAGAGAGGAAACAGTGTGTGCACAAGCAAAGAACGTAGCAGAAGTTGGAGGGAATATCTGGGAAATTATAAACAGCCAACTTTCCTTATGATATGAGATGAAAAGGTAGAAGATGATGCCAGAGATGAGAATGGATAAACAGGCTCAGAGATACCACACAGGATGTGGTATCTGGAGGGAAGCATGGGCGTTGCAGTCAGCTTTCTAGTTGCTGTGAAGAAAGAACCCAAACAAAAGTGGCTTGTAGAGGAATGGGTTTATTTGGCTTACGGACTCGAGGGGAGACTCCATCCTGGCAGGGAAAACGATGGCATGAGCAGAGGGTGGACATCACCTCTGCCACAGCACTGCAAACAGCGGCAGGAAGGTGTGCCAAACACTGGCAAGGGGAAGCTGGCTTATAACTCCCATAAGCCCGCCCCAACAACACAGTTCTAGTGAGGTTCTAATTCCCGAATTGCCATCAGCTGAGGATCGATCTATCAGAACACATTCATTTGTTTGTGGGGGACACCTGGATCAAACCACGACAATGGGTAACAAGCTTCATTGGCAATGGGCTGGTCACTGGATGCATGTGAGGCTTCTTTGTACCACTACGTGGGATGAAATAGAAGAGATGGGAAACTGAGAAAACATTTGGAAGATATTATAGCCGATGACTCAAAATGTAAGAATCTTAAAGCAATAGAAAAGAAAGGAAAATTGGAGAGAAATGGCCGAGATAGCCTCTCCCTCCGTGGGTGAATCAGGAAGGATAGAGAGAAGGGGAGCTTTGGGGACTGGAATTGGGAGAGACACAGCATATCAAGGAACAGAATCTGATGACTAGAGGGAAGCTGCAATACCACACATGTAGTGGTTAAGAGTTGAGTGCAGCTCCTCCTGTCAGAGAAGTCTTGAATGTGAAATCCTAGCCATGCCTCTTGTTGATTGTGCACTGACTTCTCTAAACTTTATTGTCCTTTTCAGGGGGAGCAATGATGGCAAATTCTCCATAAACTTGTTGTGGCCATGAAAGTAGTAACTTTTTGTTAAAAATTTTGATACACCAGAGCTGTATAAAATCATGCAAATGAAATAACTATGATCTAGAAAAGATGGAGCCAATACCTCTTTTCCAGGGAGAGGAGGAAGTTGGATGATCTTGGATCATAGTGGGCTGCCTATAAATACTATTTATTGGTGGAAGAAGTCATCCAGAAGCGACAGCATTGGGCTGGGGAGATGGCTCAGTGAGTAAGGTACTCACTACACAGGCATGAGGATTCCCAGTACCTGTCTATGTGCTGGGCATGGGCACAAGCACCTGTAATCACACCATTGGGGAGCCAGAAACGTGAGTCCCTGAGACTTGCTGGCTAGTCTAGAGGAATCAGTGAACTCCAGGTTCAGTGAGAAATCCTGTCTCAAAAACAGTAAGGTGGAGAAAAGATAAAGGAAGATACACATCTGGTTTCCACATGCAAGCAGACACACACACACCCCTGCACCCTCACACATACATATACACATGCATGCAAAATGTATATCCTAACCTTGGACAGCTATGGGGCATTTAGAGCCCTGTAATTTTTCTGATCATCTTCCTCATCATTTAAATTTTAGAATCAAGGGGATTCTTTTACCAGTATCTTTTCTAATGGAAGGAATAAACATACTAGATGACAATATCATTGGAAAACATTTCAAGTCTGTCTGTATTTAAATTTGCAAATAAGTTGAGCATGTTAACGTGTTTACCTTGTCATCCCTGTATCTAGGGAAATTTTAAAATACATCCTCCAGTCTTTCCTGGGGCAAGCCAGAGACAGAGATTGGTGTCACAAAACCCTTTTAGTGTCAGTGGGAGCAGTCCAGTATATATTTATTTTAGGTCCCATCCTGTTAGAAACTATTTTGATGGTTGGAGGCTTATGACTTTTAGTCATAGGATTAGAACTATTAAGCGTAGGAGCCCATCTGTTTTAGAGCCTGTTTTGTTTTTCCATTTTTGATAGTTTTTATTATCATATATCCTTGGTTATAAATTTCTCTCTGAGTGTTTAAGATCTGGTATAAAGCCAAGATTTAAACAAGTATGTCTTTTTGGGTGTCACCGATGGCTCTCCAAGGAGGATTTGGGGTCTGGGAGAAGTGCTGTGGCTTCTTCAGCATTATCACTATCAGTGAGGATGAATCCAGGTTGTGTTGACCTTGGTTTTCCCTTCGTTGGGAAGCTGGGACTGTCAGTCCCAAGTTGACTCTCTTGTTTTTGATTGTACACTGGTTTGATTCTGGGTCTCTTTGTCTTCCTTGTTCAGAAAAACAGGTGATACTCAGAGGGTTGGTGCAAAAACACCTCAGGGTTGTCCCTTTTATCTCCTGTGGCCTTGTGACATGGGAGCAGAGGCCAAAATATTAGCCTATTTAGCTAGATTTGGCTTTTATGCAGGAAATTAGCACACTTAGAGAGGAATTTGTATTAACCTTGTAGGATAGATATATCCTACATCTAAATTGACTAATAAGGCATATCTAATTAGAGAATGGCATAACTTTTAGTATACCTTATTCAACCTTGAGTTTATTTATTTGGAACAGTTTAGGCCATAACTGAAGTATGGAAGTAGGCTCATTATAATTTTTTTAAATATGTCATGACTAATAACAGACAAAATATATTGTTATTTTTGAAAGCATTTTTAGCAATAAGTCCAAATATATGTATTTAAAATGCATCTTTTGGCTTTAATCTGTACAGTTGGCATTTAAAAATGTATTTCATACATTTGAAACCTTACACTTAATGATTATAATTTTATAATCTAAGCTGTATTCATGATTCTATTTACTATCAGGATCTTTGACAACATCAAATATCCCTTCATGCTATATAGCTTCAGAAACATGGACAATTTATAGGGTGCCAAGGGGGATAAAACCAGAATGATAACAGTCTTGGAAGTGATGCCAAAGCAGACATAGAAGCAGACACGATCTGGCTTTGAGAAGACAGAGCTCAGATAGGGCTTGCCCTGAAATAGGTGACGTATTTTCATGTGGTGACCAGATGTGTTCACTTCTTTATCCCAAAGGGAAAGAAATAGCATGAAGTGTAACAAGGTGCACTTATGGGTTGCCACACAGAGGGGAGCCCACTCATTCATAATGTATGACGGCAACATTCCTGAGAAGTGTTACATAGGGTTTTTACTTCAGTTTCTTCAAGAAGCAACTCTTTGTTCTAGACATCTGTGGCCCTCCTCTTATTCCTTAAAGGAAGCCCGCAATCATTTGGACATCGATCATTTTTAGCCAAGTATATGTTACTCCCATACAGAAGAAATGCTAACATGAAGTTGGCAAAATACTAAAATTTCCAAATCAAATAAATGCAAAAGTTCTCTCTCCTTGCTATGCTTCAGTCAAAAAAGTACAAATTCCCAATTTCACTTGGGGATAGAGTTACAGATTTAGCAACTAAAAATGAGATGTCCAGCTAAATTAGAATTTCAAATACCTAGGGGATTATTTTTAGGTTAAGCGTGTCTCATTGAATAACTTGCTGGAACATCTTCCCTCAGTTTTTCAGCTGCCACCCACATACATGATCTTATTTTTATAAACACAGTTGATATCACCTCTTGAGGTTCACCTTTATGTATGTGTGTATGTATGTGTATGTGTGTATGTGTGTGTATGCATGTGTATATGTGTGTGAATGTATGTGTACATACATAGAATCAGAAATGAACAGAATCTATCTATCTATCTATCTATCTATCTATCTATCTATCTATCTATCTATCTATATATCTATCTACCTATCTATCTATCTATCTGAACAACACAAAACCCAGTTAGTTCTTTGGGTAACCGAAACCCCAAATGACTACAATATCATGAAAAACCTAAAGTATAAGCTTCTTAGATGAAACAGTTCAACTTCTAGAACTATGAGAAATGATACTGAATTGTTGCTTTAAAACACTAAATTCTCTAGTGGATCTTTTTGCAGGAGATAATTAGAATATTTATTATTTGGACTTTTTTTTGGAAAGTGACAAGTTTTCATTAAATACCTTAGTGTGTGAATATAAACACTTTATGATCCATAGCAAACTTTCCTAATTGGAAAGTAAATAATACATACTATTGGATGATATTTATACCTGAGTTAAAATGAATAAAATCAATATCATTCATCTCTATTGCAAAGCTCAAAAACTTTGAAGAAAACCTATTACCAAATGACACCATTTTTTTTGAGACATGGTAGGCTGGCCTTGAACTTGCAATCCTTCTGAACAGCCCCGTGAGCCCTGAGATCACAGGTGTGCACCACCATCCACAGCCACCGATGGGTCCTTTTACTGCTACCTGTACCCTCTGGGTGCTCCTTAATTTGGTACTCTCAAGAAATGCGTGATTACACTGGTGCTATTAAAGCCTTTAGTAGAGACACAACAGAGACCCAAGATGGTTCACTCATTTATTCAGCTCTTCACTGTCAGAACTGAATCCGCACACTTTTCTCTTCAATCCCAGACTCTTTTCCAGGAAAGGCTGTCCAAGCCTAAGTAATAAACCTAGTGCCAGATCTGGAAGCATTGTTTTCAGTTTCTGAATGTCCTGAGGAATGAAAGCTGGCTTGCTTTGGGGAGGCAACACCGGGAGACTTGATGTCGCAGAGAATCGCAAAGGACTCAGATTGAGTTTCTCTCTGGAGACTATAGTGTTGGTGTTTCTGAAAAGTCAGTTTCAAATGTATTCTGGGTGAAAACAGAATGTGACTAAGAGGAAACACGAGATCCAGAGAGGGGAGTAGCTGCATCAAGGTCTCAGGATAGATCACAGCAAAGAAGCTTCTAGAAACACCTCCTGTCTCCAACTGTAGAAACTTCCACCTCTCCAAGTCTCAGACTGTAACTCTACAAACCCTCCTGAGTTCTGCTGGGAATGTGAGCTGAAATTCTTCTGATGTTTGTTAAATCAAGGAGTGTTTCATAACGGCAGAGATAATGGAAAATCCTGAGATAAGGTACAACCAGACCCTGCTCACTGGCAAGACCTCCCTGGATAGTCTCAAGAATACTTCTTGATTATCAGCTTGTCGTTTGGTTTTCATGCCTGCTTGGTAACAAGGTTGTCTAGAACACCGCCATCCCATAGGATGTTTGGTGTGAATGTTTCCTAAGTAGTCACACTGCCCAATATGAAGGCCACTAGCCACAAGTGTCCACTGAGTGCTTGCGGTGTCACTGATGTGACCAAGAAACTTTCGTTTGTTTAGTTGTTTAGTTTTAATTCATTCAAGTGGCTAGTGGCTGCCACTTTGGTTAGTACATGCGTATGTATTCGACTATAAGAGAGAGCTTATCCACTTTCACAAACAAGGTGAAAATAGTTTATTGTCTCTTCTGAGTTAGGGACTTCTATTGCTTTAGGTCATGATGCTGATAGTAGCACAGACCACTGGACACGAATCTCTAAACTATGTCCAAGTATTCGTATGTAGTCTTAAACCAAAGTTTAATCCAATAGACTGGAATGTAAAAAATAAATAAATAAAAAGGAAAATAAGAAACACTGGTTGTTGGTTTCTTTATTATGTCTATTTTTCAGTGAGTATATAGATTTAGACGACATTCATGCTGGTATTTTCTTTTTTAATATTTTATTAATTTTCAAGCAGAGAGAGAGAGAGAGAGAGAGAGAGAGAGAGAGAGAGAGAGAGAGAGAGAGAGAGAGAATGCACCAGGGCCACCGTCTGACTTATGTGAGTCCTGGGGAATTGAACCAGGGGTCTTTGGCACTGGAGGCAAGTGCCTTAACCGCTGAGCCATCTCTCCAGCCCATGCTGGTATTTTCTAATACAATTTGTTTTGGCTGCTTGTCCTCTCCTGTCCTCTCCTGAGTCTCCCTCTCACTTCTCTCAGTATTCTCCCCTCTTCTGTTTACATGTCACATATGGTTTCTTCTTCAACTTGTCTGTTGATCCTTTTGGTCCCACCACTCCAAACTCAAAGAGCAAAGGAAATGATCTGAGAATAAGGTTGCCAGATAAAATACGCAATGTCCAGTGTCATGTACAGTAAACATCTCCACTACTAGTTAGTGTCTGTGACATTGGGAAGGTTGGTGAGCTCAATGTTTATGTCTCATAACTTCCAGCCAGGACAGAAGTTCAATGGCAGAGCACGTGATTGCCATGCACTGAGTTCTAGATTCACCTCCCAGCTCCCAAAAGAAACAGCGACAACCAGCTTCCCCTAGTGCTTCTCATTCCCAAACACTTCCCTCCCTTCTCTTCTCTGCAGGGACACTCACTGCTGTTTCTTATTCTCCAGGTCATGGGTTTGCCTGTTTGGAGACTTTCTGTAACTGAGACCTTGCACTGCCTTACAAAGTGGAAGTTTATTCTAGAATGAGCAGAGAGGCCCTGTCAACTGATGACATCAGAAATGAGAGTCTCACCTCTGCGGGCTGTTCTGTTTATGGGTCACCTTTCCTCCTGAGTCATGACCCATCATTAATCCAGTCACAATCCTTCATGACTACCCCTCCCCCAGTCTCTGTTCCGTAGGATCAACAGCCCCACTTTTGCTCCATCAGCTCTGTGATTCTGTCTGAAGCTCTTGTCACTGCCATAGTCTCCCTGGGAATCAGCAAACACCTCTGGGTGAAATGACTGCTTTTTCTGGGTCTTCTCTCATCTCTTGTTTCCATATTTCTACATTGCTGTGGGAGCTCTTTTTTAAGATTTATTTATTTTCAAAGAAGGAGAGAGAGAAAGAGAGAGAGATTTGCCACTGTAAACCAAGTCCAGATGCTGATGTCATTTTGTGTATCTGGCTTTACATGGGAACTGGGGAATAAAGCCCAGGCTGTCAGGCTTTGCAAGCAAGTGCCTTTAATAGCTGGACCACCTCCTCAGCCCCTCTGTTCTGTGCGGTTATTTGAATCTACTAGCTGTTCTCAACAGGAGAACCAATCAGAATTGGCAATCTGCCATTTCTGGATACACATTCTTGATATGGGAGGTAAGACCTCAACGCATTCTGGGACTCATGGGCACAGTCAGCTTCAGACCTAGTTAGGCTTCCAGTGGAAAAAAGAATGAATTTCCGGTCCAGGGGAAAGTTCTAGGGCCTGGAGGAGGAATTTCAATGTAGACCGAGCTGAGAAAGCAATGGTGGCTCCTATAAGGTTTTCATACTTTCTCATCTATTCCAAGTAGAACAAGTTTGCAATCCCACCAGCAGTGAATGAGGGTTCCTTTTTCCTGGCATCCTCGCCAGCAACAATTGTTGTTGGTTTTCTTTATGATTGCCATTCTGACTGGGGAAAGGTGGTATCTCATTGTGAGTTTGATTTGCATTTCCCTGATGCTTAAGGATGTTGAACACTTTCTCAGGTGAGAAAAGGCCATTTGTGTTTCCTCCTCTGTTAAATCTCTGTTGAGATCTGTGTCCCATTTTGTGAGGGGGCAGTTTGCTTTTTTGTTATTAATTTTTTTGAGTTCTCTGTAGGTTCTGGAAATTAGGCCTTTGTCTGAGTTGTAGCTGGAGAAAATCATCTCCCAGTTAGAAGGGGGTCTATTGACTTTGAGAACCGTGTTTTTGTCTGTACAGAAGCTTTTGAGCCTGATCAGGTCCCATTGATTAAGTGACTGTTGCACTTCCTGGGCTACTGGAGATTTGCTCAGGAACTTATTCCCTATTCCTATGTCATGTAGGGTTCCTCCTATTTTTTCTTCCAGGGTGTTTAGGATTGTATGGTTAATATTTAGGTCTCTGATTCATTTGGAGTTGATCTTTGTGCATGGTGAAAGGAGTGGGTCTATTTTCATTTTTTTACAACGTGTTTATCCAATTTGTACAGCACCATTTGTTGAAGATGCTATCTTTAGCCCCGCATACATTGTTGGCACCTTTGTCGAAGACTAAGAAGCTGAAGTAGAGAAATAAAAATTCAGCAATTTGTTAAAGTATGCTACAATGAATTCCTAAATTTTATTTTTGACTTGAGGTCATAAGCAATTTATCTTTTCTATGAAAAAGGAGTTGAATATCTTTATTGAATCCTATATGACTGCCATCCTGTTGGGAAAAAAATCTATTGGTTAATTCATTAAATTTGATTGTTTGAAATTATAAAATTTAAGACCCATTCCCTTAAATATATTCTTCAAAACTCCCATGTTTGCCTTTAATATTTATTTTTTATTAAGATACAATATTTGTACTCTTTATGTAACATTTGTGGTAATTCAATGCATGTATTAAATATGTAATCAAATCAAAATAATACACATTTCTATTTCTTCAAACATGCATCATTTTCAAGCACTGGAAATGTTCCATTCTTCTAGACATTGTAAGATACATCATAAATTATTTTAACCAATAGTTGCTTTACTGTGATAAAATAGAAAAAGGAGTGATTTCTTCATCCTAAATTCAACTAATTCAAACTCTCAAATATATGCAATATTGGGCTGGATACCTGTGCTAATTATATATTATTATGCCCAACTCTCCCAACTTTATTTTTTTATTTTTCTTTCCCAAATAAAACTTACCTTTGAACTCAGTGTTGTAAGAAACAGCTTTGTGGTTCTATTAATTTTATGATTATATAAAGCTCAATGAGTAGTATCAAAAATGTTTTATTTTACTCAATGTGGCACACAGTACCCCTATCAAGATCCCCGAAATAAACTCTTGTCTGTCTTAATATAAAAAATAAAGGTCTTAAGAAAATAAATAATTAAATAGTAAAAACATTCTCATGAAATGTTTTCAGCTTATCACTCCCATGACAACAAAATAAAGTAAAAATGTAATATTGAGGCATATATGAGATAAGCTAAGATATTCTTTGTTTCCATATCTTGTATTAAGATCATGGCTTTAATAACTTTCTGGCTGAATCACAGAGAAGAAAACGGACACATTTTTAGTCAAAACAAATTTCTGAAAGTACATTCTATTTTTTCCCCTCTCTGGATTTTAATTTTCCTTTCTGACTTTGTCAGTAGAAAAGACTGTCAATAATTTTATTAACTCTAATAGACAAAAGATAGGAAAAGTTCTTATCTCTGGTATAGTGTGGAAAAGCTATGATATGACCCAGTAAATTGTTTATTAAATTTCTGTTGGATATGTTTCCTTGACATCCTCAGCATCCAACTCCTCTGCTTTAAAGCACTGTCATAAATGACAGAGTGGATCTACTAATATTTTTTCTGATTAAATTCAGAGTTTATTGCTTTTTCATATACCAAACAGAGCTATAATCTATGAGAATTGCATTCCTTAGCAGGACCTTCTTTCCATCTTACTCATGGTGTATCCTACATGTTGAGAATTGGCTAACACAATAGTAGCCTTAGTAAATACAGGTTATATAAACAAATAAAACCACAGAAAGACACACTGTTGTAGATTGCATGGATTTCAGAGTTCCGGATAAACAAACCCCACTAAAGAAATAGAGAAAATTTCAAGGCCCAGACTTTCTGGTCACAGTCAAAGGCAGAATTGGAAGAAGGATGGAGACACATCTGAAACATACCCCTTTGCCTCCTCACCTTACGACTTCAAAGCCCAATGTGGTCCCAAGGAGATTACAATGATGAGATTTCTTACCTAGATACCATTCCAACTAAAGGGTATTTGAAATCAACAGGTAGCTTCCACTGTCAATGCTGCCAGGGTTTGTAGAAAGCAATTTCAACATCCACACTTCCCTGGGCCGCTTTTGTTTGGTGAGATACAAGCTCTTGCCACTCTGCTTGACATGGAGAAGTCTTACTGCTGTATTGTCTTGGTGGTTAGACTTGAACCCAAACCCATCTCTCCCTTGCTACTTCTTGCTTTTTCTTCCTCCTAAGAAAATACTTGCCCCCAAAATTTCTCAATGCTTATTTTGAAAGAACTTAAACTTTAGTGAATCTCTTGGTTAATTCTGTCTTTTTCTCAAAAAAATTAAAAAGTTGGAATTTCATTACACTGCCTTTCAGGTTTACTGTCTCTCTAAAACCTTAGGTTAACAATATGTCACCACATGCCCTAACTCCCTATGTACTTCACAGTGCAGTTCAAGTCTGATTTTGCCCACACACTAATTAAAAAACTAATTAAAAAACTCTGTTGCATGACTTTTCCTAGAGATTTCTACTTGTATTTATCCCAGGTAGGAAGGGCATCAGAAATAAACCAAGGAAAGGACATCTGGTCCAGCTTGGTGAACCTGTAAGTTTACTGGGATTGCTCACAAGAGCATGGGTACTGGCTCACTTAGAGAAACATGAGTGATTCAGGCAGCTGTATCACCAAAGCCCTCCTCCCAGCATCCGTGATAGAAACTTCTTAAGAGCTGTTTCCCTGGAGTCCCTCCTACAATGGGGCAGGCAGTGCTAAGACCCAGCAGTTGTTGGATATGATAGAATTTCAGGGGAGTGCCTCATGCGTTTTGCAAGTTTCATGTTCCTCTAACATCTTGTGAGTTTCATGAGCTGGGTGACTCTCATAAGCCCTTTCCTTCTTCCAGAGAATTTTTCCAACCCAGGAGGAAACAGTATTTTCCGTGACTACAATAACTGTTGTAGTCAGCCACACAGTGCTGGGATGAATCTCCAAACCAGGCACAATTATGCGAGGAAAGGATTTATTGAAGCTACAGGTCCAGGGAAAGTTCCATAATAGTGGAAGAGGCTTCCTCCTTTCACAGGTCCAAGCAGAGAGAGGAAATCCATAACCAACACCACAGAAATGCAAAACAGGAAGGGTGAAGAGAGAAGATTTTTCTCCCCCTTTATATAGCCTTATAGTGGGGTCTTGCAACCCTATCCCAGACTTGTTGACTCTGGAATTTCCTTCCTACGCTGCCCTCCCAGGAAAGGATGTTTTTTTCTAGCTCCCCTGAGCTTCCTTTGATTTTTGCCCCCTACTGAGAGGGCTGCCATCCTGTAAACAACCTCAGAGATTCATCCAAGATCACTAAAAAGGTCAAGTTGATGACAAACTTAACCATCACAATGACCCAAGAAAGCCCATATTTTTATTTATTTAGTAACACTAGGGTCCATTTTTTTTTACCCAAGTACATGACTTAAATTAGGTGTAGATTATAAGGAATTTGTTCACCTGTGAAAACAAGAAGTCTATAAACTGAGTTGTATTACCCCACTGATAATGTGACAAGGCTATAAGAGTGGGCCCACATTCCAGGCACACTTCTAGCTAAACCGCTGAACTCTAAAACATGTAGAAATGGCACAAGCCCATGACTATAGATGTGTGCTAATCCACTTAGTATTTTATAAAAGCTGAATAATTTCTCTGCCCTTACAGGGAGTCAGAACACTACCTTGTTTTAAAGAGGGAATGGTGCAAGCTTAACCAGAAAGAAATGTCGCATCTCAAATAATGTTTCAGTTTAATGAACTAATGAACATTATTCATAATAGACTAATTAAATGCTTTTATTTCCCCTTAAGTATGTAATTTAAAATATTTACATGCTTAATTATAACTTTTATTTGTCTTTATAGCTATAGTTCTTCTTAAAAGATACATCTAACAATGTAAAAACAAAGAAATGGATCATGAAAAATAATTTAATTACCTTGTCTTTTTATAGGCTATAAATGTCAAATGATAGGCATCCCATTCTAAATCACTGTTCTAGTAATTCATACATCCATGAAAATCCAATTCATTTAGCTAGGATTTCCTGTAGGTCTCTATGGTAAGATTAGAGTTATAATAGCAGATTAGTAGTATCTAGTTAACATGTAAGCTAAATTTTAATAATGCATGTGACAGATTCCGTAGGGATGAACAGACATGATTAGAGAGTAAGCAGGGTCAAAACTTTGGGGGAGATCAAGTTAATGTGGCTAATTTTCTATCCAATCAAAATTCCTCTTTCATCTTTGATCATTTACTTCCTGAGGGCATCGGTAGCAACAGTGGGGGCCACCATGTGCCCAGCTAAATGACTATATCTCTGTCTTGCTGATGAAAAAGACTGAACAACTAAAGTCAGCTCAAGGAGAATAAAGCGGGAGTCATTTGTGGCTCTTTGGTGGAAAACAGTCTTCAGAAGGGTGCGTACTGGCCACCTGCAGCTCTTGTCTTTGGCTCTGTTCTGTTCATCCAGCATCTGGAATGGGATTTGGATTCCAAAGCATCAGCTCCCTCATCTACTGTTTTTTTTTTGTTTGTTTGTTTGTTTTCTACAAGATGGACCCTGGTCCCATTAATATACTCATTCAGTTAGTTAGTAAGTGAGACCCCTGATGAGAGCCAGCACAAGGAGTGGGCACTGTGGTACAATCTTGGTGACCCAACCCTGGCTTCCTACATCCATCCAATAGAATGGATTGAGTTCCTATGGTAGGATGACATTCCTATTTCTGGGAATGTGGGTATTTTCAGTGCTAACACTGGGACACTTGCCAACAAGTGGGGCTTGCTGGCCACTCTGACCTCCATGTACTTAATTTGTGCTAGGCATCTGAGAAACAGCCAATAATAAAGTCGAGGCTCTTAAGCATCTAACAACCCAAAGTTCTATTTTCTCAAACTTCCTCATTCCTTATATATTCAACTTTTCCCTGATAGCGAAGATTAATTTGGTTTTGCTCTCTGCAGTTTATGTTAGGGAAAAAAGTTGATCTGTCTTGTATTTTTCCATTAATTCATTAATTAATTTTTGTTTTTCGAAGTAGGGTGTCACTAGGTCTCACTCTAGCCCAGGCTGGCCTGCAATTCACTATGTAGTCTCAGGGTGGCCTTGAACTCACGGTGCAGGGCACAGTAGCCAGGATGCTTCATGATGGACAGAGCCATGGAGTTGAATAGTAGCTGGAGAACTAAAGGAAGAGAAGGAAATTATCAGAGGGATAGCAAAAAAGAAATACAATTTTGGACTCTTGAAGCATTTTTTTGGGATAAGTTACATTAACTGTGTCTACTTGTCTATATTGTTACTTAAAGCCAATGAGAAAGTGGTTTAGAAGAAAGCTGTTGACAAGTCCTGGGGGTCAGAGTCCAACACAGGTGTCAGTGGACCTAAGTCAAGCTCTTCTAGAGATTCCAGGTGATAACTCATTTCTTGAGGTTTTTTTTTCCTCCTATTTTCTAGAATGTGATTCCATTTTTGGCTTGAGACCAAGGTCTTCCATCTTTAAGCTCAACAACTCTGCCTCTATATCCTCTTCCTGTCTGGTTTTCTCACCATCCTCGTATGCCTCCCTCTCCTACATTTTAAGGATCTGTGATTACATGGTACCCAGCTAAGTTCAAGATCATCTCATCTGCTAATTAGCAACTATAAAGTTGAAGTGTCTGAGGAAGTTGCTCCTGTAATCCTGATCCTGGGGACTCTTTGACCTGGGCTGAGAAGAACATCATCGTTGTGGGGAGATGGAATATTGCAGGTCAACAGCCAAAATTATCTTGGGCTATCTTTTTCCTTTTAAGAGCCAAATATTTTCAACCTCTGAAAATGACCAAATATCCTTGTGCCTATTAGGTAAAGTTCCCAGAATGTATGTTTAGCATATCTTTAGTCTCTACCAGCCTTAAATCTACAGCCTATAGGAAAAGATGTATCTGCTGGGATATAGCTCAGCTACCAAATGCATACACTAGTGTACTTGGTAAAAAATTATGATTTGTTCTGTTGTTATGAAAATTCACATAATCTGTTCTATGGTTATATTTGTCATTCAGCACAACTTTAGTCTGTACTCCTGGCCATAGTCACTCATATTTGCCTCAGAATAAACTATTCTATTTCCTTTAAAACAGATGTTATTTTATGTCCAGACAATCTTAATTTAATTTGTAACCTTAGTTTCCCCTTATGGTGTAGCATATATTGATATGTCTTGAGAATTAGGTCAATTTGGGGGGAGTGTTATTTTGTCTGCCACATTATGACTATTTTGTATAGTTTACATATGCAAATTTATACCAGTTGTCTTAAACGTTGTGAGCTACTCTAGTGGACAGAATATTTGTTATTGTTACAGGTGCTAGATCATAGACTTGATTAGCAAGAATGTTCTAGAACTATGAAGTCAATATAATAGTCACTTGCCACATACAACTGTTTGAATTTTGACTTTTATTGACTGATAACTCACTTGCTTTGGACACAGTTCAAGAGCTTAATAGCCACCTCTGACCAGTGACTACGTAATTGGATAGTACAGATATTGAATATTTATGTCATTGCTGAAAGTCTGGTATACAGCTTTATTCTCAGAATGTCTTTCATCAGCACCACATGGGTATTAGGATAATTTCATCACACATTAGAGGAAATTCTATGGGGTTCTAGAAAGTCATTTTTAGGTTCTTTCTTTTTAAAAATCATTCTGTTTGATTTTCATCGCAAATAGATTTGGTTATATCAATCTTTTATAATTTTTAATTTCCCTATTTACCTTATGGTAAATATGGCGTGTGAAAAATTAAATTATGTTGTATTGTTGTCATATTTAATTTGAAATAAAACACTCCAGGATAGGAGCAGATGAAAACTAATGAAAAATTAAAATGCCATCTCAGCTGTCACCTTCCTCATGTAGGTAAAGAAACAGAAACCTGGAGGCCTCGATGCACTGACTCAGAGCATTACATCAGTTACTATTGCTGCATATCAAGTTGTGCTAGTTTGAATAATTTCTCCCAATAGAATTTATTATAATTGAGTTTATTATAATTGTAAGTTGTCTCCAGCCAGTTCTGGCTAGAGGAGTTGTGTCATCTTGGCCAGATCCTAGGGTTCAGCCCTAAGGTGTTTCTGGGGTGTGTCTGGAATTCTAGATTTACATATGCAAAAAGCAGTCTGAGCTAAGGCCTGGAGTTCCTCTTGTTTGCTAGTTTGGAGTGTGCTTGCTTGAGGTGCTGGTGGTGAACTTCTGTCTCTGTCTCTGCTTGGATCTGTGAAAGGGGGCCAGCCTTTTTTCCTTAACTTCCCCTGGATCCGTTAGCTTCAATAAATACTTTCCTCCCCAAAACTGTGCCTGGTTTGGAGATTCATCCCAGCAACGTGTAGCTGACTGCGACACAAGTTGTGCCCAAATGTGGTGCAGACACTCCTTGACTTAGGATAGATTGACTTAAACATTTTCAACTTCATGATGGTGCACAAATGACATTTGTTCCACGGTAACTATATTTCAATATTTGAATTTTGCTCTCTCGCCAGGGTGTTGGCAGAATGCTGAGGAGCCTGTCTCCAGTCAGCCTCATGGCCTTGAGGGTAAACAGCCTGTACTCCACAGTGCACTGGGTTGCCAGGCTACCAGATCTGGTAGATTCATTGTATTAAACTTACAGTGGTATATTTGGATATCACCATGTCGTAAGTAGAAGAGCAGCTGTCATTTAATCAACTTGTTCATGATCTGGTGTGATTTAGTACCTTTCACTTGGAATGTCACAAGCAGGCTGCCTTCACAGTCATAAGAAAGTTCCACGTTGGATGGTCTGATGGTTAAGTTTTGTTGTCAACTTGACCTTTCAAGTAATCTTGGGGGGGTCTCTGAGGATGTTCACAGGAAGGCAGTTTCTCAGTAGGGGGCAGGATGCAAGGAAGCTCAAAGGAGCTAGAAGTAAACATCCTTTCCTGTGTGGGCAGTGCAGGAGGGAAATTCCAGAGACTCAGGAAGCCATTAAGTCTGGAATACAATTGCAAGACTCCACCCTAGGCTATATAAAGGTGAAAGTTCTCCTTGCCCTCCTGCCTGTTTGCTGTTCTATGTGTATGGTATTTGTGATGGGTTTCTCTCTCTGCTTAGACCTGTGAAAGGGGAGCAGCCTCTTTTGCATTCTGGAACTTCCCCTGTATCTATAGCTACAGATAAATCCTTTCCTCCCATAAATTGTGCCTGGTTTGGAGATTCATCCCAGTGGTGTGTGGCTGACTGCAACAGACGGCCAAGATGGCACATGTGACTAGCTGTTCATGCTGGTGTGGGATGCCTCACCTGTCCTTGGTTTCCCTGGTATTTAATCTCAGTTGGGAGGAATTTTTTTTCAGATTATCTGACTTCCCTTAGGTATCTCTCCAAGGGAATTCAATGAAGACTGTGTAATATTTTTCTGACCCTGTCTGGCAAATTACACACAGCTATTATTCTTGTCTATTTTTCATAGCCACTAAGCAGTCACTAAGGGCAGCAGAACCAATGGGGATGGGAATATGGAATTTATCTCTTAAAGATGAGATAGCAAATAAATTTCAGGCATGTTTTAAGATTCAGTGATATCCAGTCAATAGACTTTCCTCACTGTCAGCACTTTAAAATGTATGTGGCATTTTATAATTTTTATAAAAAGCAAAGCTACACCTCTATATTTTCATTGGCCATTGTTAAGAAAAAAAGTAACATCAGGCAGATACTTAAATTGCATACATGAAGCTGCATAAAGAAGTCCTTACAAGATGGTGATGATAATGATGAAGAGCAGTGGCGGGATTTTCAACTGTGCCTCGACGTTTGCCGGCTCCTTTGAGCTTCCTATCCATTCTGGGCCCTGTATTATCCATGCTTTCCTGAAATTCCCATTGAATATTGACTCTTCAATGATGTAAATTATATATAGAGAGAGACAGAGAATTAAAGGAAAGACTAAGGATTAAGGATGAGTTGCTAAAAATTGTTAGGGGAGGGCTGGAGAGATGCTTAGTGGTTAAGGCACTTGCCTCCAGTGCCTAAGGTCCCGGGTTCAATTCCCCAGGACCCACAAGGTGGTGGCCCTGGTGCATTTTCTTTCTTTCTCTCTTGTTCTCTCTCTCTTTCTCCCTCTCTGTTTCTGTTGCTTGAAAATGAATAAATAAAATATTTTAAAAATTGTTGGGGGAAAATAAATAAAATTAAATCAATCAATCAATCAGTAAAATTGTTAGGGGGAATAATCAAGATATCTTGGAGCTGTGAGACCTTGGATAACTTTATTCTTAGTTACTCTTATATAAAATGAGAATCATTTCAACTAGGATGCATTTTTTGGCCATAATTTATGCTTGCAACCATGTAAATGGAGACGCTACAATCCCCAAGGGTTGCCAAAAGTATTCTCAAGCTCCTTGGGCGCTGTCATGGTAGCAGGCTAACCTATGCCAGAGACAAAATGGTTCAAATTGAAGCAGCCACACAGGCCCTTTTCACATGATTCATTTTTGATAAGCAGGCTCTTAGTGACAGGTCAGCCCAGGGGCCTCTCCTCTGCTAATGAACAGCTACTTTGTGGTCCTAAGAGCTACTGCTATTTAGAACAAGATAAGAGCATAATTTCAACATCACATTGAATATCCATTTTTCTAATGTTTTTTTCTATTTCAGATGAGAGGCCCCTTTAACAGTCATTATTTTAATTTTGGAGACAAGGGAGTTGAGACCTAATACAATGTACTTTTTCATTTAATGAGAGAAAAAGACATCAGTGAATTTTCTTTCATTTTTATAAAATGAGCTTGGATTACAAGGTCATTTCTAATGGACATTCATGCCATAAATTTAGTTTTTCACAATGTATAGATTATATACACAATGCATGTTCAAACTAATGTTCAAACAAAGATAACCGTAATTACCATTTATTTATCTCTTGTGAGGACCAGGTACTGAGCTCTTCATTCAAACCTTTGAAAGGTAAATAATGAATAATGAGGCCAGAATTTTCTCTCAGGTTTGTGTGACTACAGCTCAAAGATTCACAAAGAAAATACCTTTTTTAAGTTGACATTGGAAATAAAATTGCAGATGACAATTATGCTCAAGGTTGGCTTCTGAATTACTTGTTATATTTCAAAAGCACTGGTGACTTGGCCAGCTGTCAAAAGCATTACATTATGCTTTAATCAAATGGAATGGGAAGATTTCTCTTTGATGTGTGTTTTGGTCATCATTTTTAAATATGTACCCAATATGTATTGATACTGTTAATAAATGAGACCAGATCCCCTGTGTGTAGAGGGTTTGGGATGAACTGGTAACTGGAGCCTATCAATTACTAATAGATTCTTGTTTTTTTTGTTGTTGTTTTTGTTTTTTTTTGTAAATGAGCTGATGCTTTTGTCTATTCTGTAGAGAGGAAGTAGTACATTAGTGGGAAAAACAGAGCAGCTTCTTTGGAAAGCAGGTACCATATGATCAAATAGTTTGATTCCTAGATATATACCCAAGAGCAATAGAAACATGGATCCTTCATAAAAAATTGTATGCAAATGTTCTTAGCAGCATTACTTCTAATATCCAATAATGCAAACAAATTAAATCCATCAACTGGTGAATGGATGAATAAAATGTGGTTTGTCCATGTAATGAGAGATTATCACCAGAAGGAAGGGGATGCTATAATACTATGCATGCATATTATATGCACATATGTATTATTTGGTTAAGGATGACATTACAAAATCACTCATTGCCTCATAGCTCTGGAGGCTGCAGGGATCTGAGATCTTGGTGTCTGTAGACCAGATGACCTTTATTCTTAGTATATCTGTGTCTGATGTCTCCTTATAAAGACACCACGCACACCAGTCATATTCTCAAAGAGCTGCTTCTGTCCAAGTACAGTCATTTTCCAAGATACTGAGAGTTAGGACATCAACATTCAAATTGTTGATGACTCACAGTTCAATCTATTACAAGACCCTACAACCTCTATCTGCCTTGAAATCATGGTATCATATGAAAAGAGTCCATTACCGAAGCTTATGTCCTATATATTTTTATTTATATAAAATGCTTAGAATATGCAAATCTCCAGAGGCAGAAAACAGATTAACAATTTCGTACCTCCAGGGAGACAGGGGTTTGGAGGAAGATGCTAATGGGAATATTTTTCTTATGGGGAAATAGCAAATTTCTAAAATTAGATTCCTGTAAATATGCTGAACCTATTAAATTTTACATTTTAAACAGGTACACTTGAAGTACAGCATTTGAATCTTAACATCTTAGGAAAGATGTTAAAATACTCAAGTGCATAACCAAAACAACATCTATTTTCCCAAGTTTCTCTCTTCTATCCCATTCTGTCCAATGAAAGTCTACTCTGCATTGTTTCAGTCTTTTGGGGATTCACTCAATCATGCAATTTAGGAATGATTGACCTTCTCCCCTTTCCTCCCTGAAACAGCACCTAAGCCTCCATGGTCTCGTGGAGATTGATGGCAAGAGAAGACATTTGATTTTCAGTGCGTCCATGCAAACAACCACGGAGTCTTATATGGTGCCATCAAGTCCTTGGGCAAAGCCATTACACCTGTTGAACTTGGTGGTCTCTGGTCCTTTGCAACTTTTTTTTCTTGGTTTTCAAGGTAGGGTCTTGCTCGAGCCCAGGCTGACCTTGAATTCAATATAGAGTCTCAGAGTGACCTTGAACTCTTCATTCCCCTGCTGCCTCCCCTGATGCCAGAGCAAGGCCCAGCATGGAGAACTTCTCTCTCAGTGACCTTTCCTCTTCTTTTCAGAACACAGGGAAGAGCTGCCTCTCTCCCTGACTCAGGGAAGTCCACCAAAACCATCACTTCTTAGATTTAACCTAAGAAGTGAACAGACTCCTCAGTTGTCATATTCCTACATACAACTTTTTATCATTTATTTACTTATTATTTATTATTTATTTATTTATTTTGCTTTAGGCTACAATCAACCTGAGGTCTCAGGGGCTAGGAGTACAGTGTCTTCTTCTTGGGTCTAACAAGTATTTAACTTTTTTGGTTCAAAATACTATTTTTCTCTTCTTGGGCTGGTCTGGGCAGGGTTGTGAGAATAGGAATGAAAGTCAAGGCTAAGGCAGCAAGTCTCAGGATCTTTCTGTGTGCACTCTGAACATCTTGCCCAAAACTTTTGAATACCGTCATCTCAAATATAATGAATCTGGCCAGATGTGGTGGTACATGCCTTTAATCCCAGCACTTGGGAGGCAGAGGTAGGAGGATCACTATAAGTTTGAGGCCACCCTGAGACTACATAGTAAATTCCATGTCAGCCTGGGCTAGAATGAGACCCTATCTTGAAAAACCTATATATGTATTTTTCTGTTCTCATACCTGAATGACTACCATCCTAATTAAATGTCTTGTACTAGGTGACCTAGATGCATGAACTATGTACATTTTCTTTTTAATATCTTTATTATGAATAAGTATATACATTGTATGAGAAAATCTTGTGAAGGTGTCTCTGTTTCCCTCTTCTCTGTCCCCTACCCACTGGGGTCCCTTCTCGGTGTGCATACTGGATTTGTCCATAGGATAGGGGGTTATGAACTGCACCAGAGGTAGCCAAGTTTTTTTTCCTTCCCCTTTGTATATTGTTGCTGAGGGGGAAATGTCTCTGGATATTCTCCCCCACCATGCCTCTTACATTCTTTCTGTCCCTTCCACTCAGTTCCCTGGGTCATAGTGGGTGAATTTTAAGTCTGCTTTATTGTTGAGATCTTAAGTGTCTCTGGACTTCGGCTTTGAGATGTGTTGGGTATTGTTGGTGTCTGTCTCCATCGACCTTTCATGGGTTATCAGACTTGCTGTGGTGACTGGTCTCCTGTTTGTCTTGTCACTTTCTCATAGGTTTCATTTGGGCCCTATGTGATAGGCCAGGGGTGTTTCATCTCCTGCCAGGATGCCAGCCATCATTGCATGGCTTGTTGGTGCAACTGGGTTGTCCATGGCTCTTGCTGCCTTTTGGAAAATACAAACAGAATCTCCATCTGATAGTGAGATCAGTATAGGTTAAATGAGACAAACATTGCTATTTTTGCAAGATTCTAATGGGTGTAGTTTCTCTGTAGCTCTTTGGTAGGGGGAATTTCCCCTTGTAGCCTGGGTTCTTGGTCCCCATAGGATTTTGCTATGGATCTCAGTTCTAGTTAAGGGTTCCTTGTCACTGAGTGGATCTCTTAACCAATCAGTAATTTAGAATACAAAATAACTGCTAACACATTATAGAACAATATTAGCTGATATGTGAAGTAGATTTCAATTTTGTTTAAAAATATCCAAAAAAAGACTAGATAAACACCTATCAACAAACTCTCAATAATTATCTCTAGGTGGTAAGATTATGCATGGTTTTAATTTTATTTTGTTTTCACTTTTAATATTTTCTGAATGTTCTAATGAATATTCATACTTATATAATTTTAAAGAAACAGAACATTGTGCTAAATGAGATCTAGCAGAGGGACATGTTACTAGGAGATGTTTTCTCTGGGGACCTTATGGGAAGTAAGCTCCACCCTGACTGAGTCAGGAGTCCAGGGGCCTCAGTAAACCTGGGTGTGCTCTTAATAGAATAGAGAGAGCAGGAGGGAGATTTTTAAAGGGAGTCCCCCAATAAAATATTGAGAATGTTAAAGAAAAGAACAATTTTGAACTGCATTGTACTAGGTCTTATACCATCTGTAAGGATTTTCCAAACATGTCAAAAATAATGGCACTGGAAGACAGAAACTAGAAATTTTCCATGCAAAAGGATCAATGCTATGGTGCATGTGAGGGAAGGAGATAATTTTAAGCCGCATAGGAAGTCTTGGAGCACAGGGCATAAACTGCAGCTTCTGAGCTGCAAAACAAATGGTTCTCCTACACTGTCTGTTTAGACAAGGCTCTCAACCTCATAAATATTGTCTCATTCCAAAGTGGGAGAAATAATTCATACACTGTTATGAAGTGAGATGAAAAGTTACACGGAGAGTTTAGCAAACACCAAACCCCTTCTCCATCTAGTGTCCACTCTGCAAAGGAATATTTCTCTATATTTTTCTGAAACCGCATTTTTAAACTTAAACTGGCACTCCACTTTAAACTTAAGTGCATATATGATGTAGACCCATCGATATGCTATTGATCTTAATGTTATCTATTCATCAAAGAGCTGGTGAAGAAGTTGCTTTATGCAGTTAATTTTCATAACTACATGTATGTTAACAAGATGCACTCTCTCTCTCTCTCTCTCTCTCTCTCTATATATATATATATATATATATAATAGACTATTTAATGGCTCATAATCAGGTAGAAATTCTCCTATTCCCTACGAAGACTTTCAATGATGCCAACACCCTATAATAAGACCACATAAGAATTTTAGCATGTTCATCAAATGGCTGGGTACCAATGAATTTCTTCAGCTATAAAAATAAAGTAAATATATAGGAAAATGGATGGAACTGAAAAAATGCATGCTGAGTGAGGTAACTCGGTCTCTGGAAACCAAATGCCTCATGTTCTCCTTCACATGCATGTCCTAGATTTGAACCTCCACACCTGCAAGTACAGCCAGCAGGGTCTCCAGAGACAGGATGTCAGAAAAGGCTAGGAGGTGTTCCTAAGGGGAGAAGGTCGTGGAAGGGTGGGAGTGGGTACTGGGGCTAGAAAGGGTTAAGCTTGAGTGAGAACTGGGAGATGGAGGAGAAAACAGGTGGATGGGGGTTTAACCAAAACTTAGGAGATATGAAAAAGCCCTAAGAAAACCTACGATTTAGGAAACTTATATAAAAATACATAAATAGAAAAAATGATAATAAGATGAATGAAGATCTCCTACAGGGAAATATGCTGCTTCTAGGAACCATGGACTATCAAGCAATAATATCAGTGCCAGTCATGGGTCATTTCCCAATCAGTTGTTGGTTAGGGAACTGCCATGGTTTGATCCAGGTGTCCCCCACAAACAAATGAATGTGTTCTGGGTAATTTATTCTCAGCTGATGGCGAGTTGGATTTTACGATCTTGATGGAGCTGTGTTGTGGGGGAGGCTTATGGGGGTTATAAGCCAGCTTCCTCTTGCCAGAGTTTGGCACACCTTCCTGCTGCTGTTTCCAGTGCTGTGGCAGAGGTGATGTCCACCTTCTGCTCATGCCATCGTTTTCCCTGCCAGGATGGAGTCTCCCCTCGAGTCTGTAAGCCAAATAAAACCATTCCTCCACAAGCTGCTTTTGTTTGGGTTCTTTCTGTGCAGCAACTAGGAAGCTGACCGCAACAGTTTTGGTACCAGGATGTGAGGTCATCTGTTGCTGCTAGAACCCTGATTCTGTGGCTTTGGCATTTTGGAATTGATAGGCAGGAGGAATATGGATGGGTTTGAAATCTCAGCCTAAGAGATGCCTCGCAGTGCTGTAAGTACAGTGTATTGGATCATTCTGGTCAGAGTTTAAATACCTGAATGTAATGAGAACTATGGACTGTGAGGTTTGGCTTACGAGGGGGAGAAAGAACTTTGTCAGGACTGTGCCAGAAACAGTTTGTGTGAGAGGCTTGCTGCATTCTGCCTGCCTGTGTCCTGGGAACCTGTGAAGGTTTTTTTTTTTTTTTACATAAAGATGGACTGGTGTGAGCAGATGGAGATGGCACAGAAAGAAAGATCTTTGGGTTGAAACTGCTGCACGTTTTTACCTGCAATTGTTTGAGAGATGACAACCATTGAGATTGGGCCAGCTGGTCTGCATTGGAACAACAGGAAGAATGCAGACTCTTTAAAGTAAGGGGCCTGAATGCTTTGTTCCTCCCTGGATTAACAAGTTGGTAGCCCACCTGGTTCTGTGCAAGAGGAGAGGGTCATTGGATTTGCAGCACAGTTCTGTTTTTGAAAAATGGCCATCGGTGTGTGAAGCAGGTGTGCTAGGTTGCCTACATGGAGCCTGATGGAGCCATGAGGATGAACTGTGGGTTGCAATGGAGACCCAAAGAATTCCAGGACTATGGATGGGTGCCAAAGTGAGCTGCCAGCACCGGATGAAGTTTTCCCAGACTGTGAGTAGCCAAGCTGGAGGGGTGGATTTGAATCTCCAAGAGACTTTTTATTGGTTAGAATCGTTGAACTTGGAGCTAGAGATTGATGGTGCTCTGCTTGTTTTAAATCTTGTATTAGTTCAATCTGTTTTTGCTGTACCTCATGTTTTGCAATGTGAATGTTCTGTGCCATTACCGGTTTATTTTTGGTATTATGGCTCAATTGAAAGCTGTGGGGATTTAAGAGTTGAGTTGAACACATTATATTTATATCATGTATGATTATTAGTTTGTGGGGGCCAGGGGTGGACTGTCATGGTTTGATCCAGGTGTCCCCCACAAACAAGTGAATGTGTTCTGTGTAATTGATCCTCAGCTGATGGCGATTTGGATTTTACGATCTCAATGGAGCTGTGTTTTGGGGGGGGGTTATGGGGGTTATAAGCCAGCTTCCCCTTGCCAGAGTTTGGCACACCTTCCTGCTGCTGTTTCCAGTGCTGTGGCAGAGGTGATGTCCACCCCTCTGCTCATGCCATCATTTTCCCTGCCAGAATGGAGTCTCCCCTCAAGTCCTTAAGCCAAATAAATCCATTCCTCCATAAGCCGCTTTTGTTTGGGTTCTTTCTGTGAAGCACCTAGGAAGCTGACTGCAACAGGAACTCTCTAAGGCACCTCAATAATACAGGATATTGGCATGGCTCTTGGCTGCCCAAACAGGAATGTAAGGTAAGACTATTGCTGAAGAAAACACACCTGATTGGTTCAGGTTATAGAAACATCAGGCTGGAGTTGAAGGAGAAACTTTCTTCCTGCTGATGAGCTTTCATGGTGCTGGAAGGGGCTGAAGGCTACCTGCAGAGAAAGCTCATCTATATGATGAGGGATGATTCCTGCATCCTACAACACTGTACCTGCAGGCAGGATGTGACACCCAGTGCAATAGCGGCATGAAGGTTAGGTGGGTTATCAACAGGTCTATGGTTGGATATGAGGCCAGCACCCCAGGAGTGAATACAAGCCTTGTCAAAAGCCCATAGCTCAGGAGACTGTAGGCCCTTGAAAAGAACATACTATTGCAGTATAGCTAAACAGATGTGTTGTCAAACTGCCTCCTAAGTATTGATCTTTATATCACAGATGAGTTCTGCTCTTAGCCCTGATGAGGAAAGATCTTGTTCTTTTTTGTTTGTTTGTTTATTTGTTTTGGGTTTTTTTGCAGTGAGAGGTGGTCAATGCAGAGAATTATTAATGATAAAGTGCTGAAAAGACATGACATGAGTTTTTATTCCTAAACAATATATACACATCATCCTGTCAGGGCTCCAAAAACATGATCATGTCCAGACGTGATAAGGCCATGACATTCATGAACTCACACCAGATAGTGTTACTTACACAAGACCTACACATACTGGAGCCAGTCAGTCTGTTATAGATAGGGGAGGGGCTTGAAAGACCACTCCCCTCCCTAATAAGCTAATGACAGTTAAAGGTCTCCAGGGAGGGGAAGTCATTCTCTTTTGAGGCATTGCTACTAATAAGAAACTAGAAAAAGGAGAATGAGGGATAAGAAAGGTTAATGTGGAGTACATATGATCAAAATGTAGTTGGTAAGTATAAAACGTCAATATATATATATATATATATATATATGAATGAATTTTAACATTTCCAAGTTTTAATATTATGTAAGAAACATTGAAATAAGGAGTTGGAGATAAATTTAATTCTTTTCTTGATAAGAATTTATCACTCCATCCCTGAAGAATTTTACTTATTTCTTGAATGCCTACTATGTTTCTTGTGTTTTGCCAAATAGAAGGCCCTATTCAAATCACAGAGATTCCCTTTCTGTTCACAGTTCATGAGAAGGAAAGGACAATGTACTATATGGAAGACACCTAAAATGGAAAACAAATACTCATTGGAAAATGCTGATAAAATGTTGCTAGTCATGGGTCAGCCATCACACCCATCCATGTTCCCGCTCATGGTCATGGTGATTCTGGTACCACAGGATCAAGTGATAAAAAATACTAAATTCCTGCAGGTTCATGAGCCTTATAACTTTTATATAGAATAAGAAGTGCTCTTCATAATAACTTTATATTCTGCTTCTAATTTAAGAGTTTCCCCTTACTATTATTCCATGACTCCCATAATAAGCAAACAGAGGCCATTCATTGTCATTTGAAGGGATTGAGGTAGCGTCAGGGTTTGTTTTGTAAAATATAATATGAGAACTTCAAGTCGCTGTTAATCTGGCCGATCAGATTTGAGAATCTCTCATCTGTATCCGGGCACCATTGCAAAAGTAAGACGCCAATGAATGCAGAGAATTCTGCTCTGAAACACCTCCAAATGCCAGCACCGGTGCACCAGTCACACAACATAGGCTTCCAGTTCTGACTAAGAAAAGCAAAAGAGATTGTGAGAAAGTCAAAGAGTTCATGTCTGATACTGGGTATCCGTCTATGAAGTTTTGCAATTTCAAGTAGGAGGCAGAAATTCACAAATACATCAGATGTTAGAGAGTGTTGTAATCTTTTGAAAAATATTTTATTTATTCATTTTCAAGCAGAGAAATACAGAGAGAGAGAGAGAGAGAGAGAGAGAGAGAGAGAGAGCGAGCCATCACCTTGTGGGTCTGGCTTACATGGGTACTGGGAAATTGAACCCAGGGCCTTAGGCACTGAGCAGAGAGAGAGAGGAAAGAGAGAGAGAGAAAGAGAGAGAGGAGAGAGAGATGGAGAGAGAGGGAGAGATGGAGGGAGAGAGGGAGGGAGAAATGGGGGGAGAGAGGGAAGGAGAGAGGGAAGAAGGGAGGGAGAGAGAGAGAGAGAGTATGTGTGTTGTAATCTTTACCCTGGGGGTTGGATAGATTTCTCAGTGGTTAAGGCACTTGCCTACAAAGCCTAACTACTGAGGTTCATTTCCATAGTACCCATGTAAAAAGCCAGATGCACAAAAAGGCACATGCATCTGGACGTCATTCCCAGTGATTAGAGGCCCTAGCACCCATTCTCTCTCTGTGTGTCTCTCTCTTTTCTCTCTCTCACTTGCTGCATACACTTAAGTTAATAAAATAAAGTTTTTTTTTAAACTCACATCAAGAGATGAACCACCCCCCAGGCCTATCGTGTAGCCCCAAGTGAAACACTTGAGACAGTGATGGGGCAAGAAAGAGACCTATAACCACAGCCAATCAGTCATCCCAGGTTAAGTCAGCGAGACAGACACCAACGACTTCCAACACAACTTAAAGTAGAAGCACAAAGACTCTTAAGGTTACAACAACAATGAAACAGACTTGAAACTCACCCTCCATGACTCAGGGAACTGAGGGGAAGAGAGGGCAGAAATATTGTAAGAGCCATGGTGGGAGAGATCACCCAGAGATATTATCCCCCTCAGCTACAATTCCTAAAGGGGGGCAACCTTGATGCCTCCTGTGCTATCCATAACGCCTTGCCACATGGATTGATCCAGTGTGCCCACCGAGGAGGATACCCAGGGGATTGGGGACTGGGGGGAGGGAAATGGGGATATAAGCACAATATTTACTCAATCAATGTATCTAATTTTGGGCTATAAAGATAAAGAAACAAACAAACAAAAAACCCAGAATACTAGATATCAAAAGGGAGAGAAATGTGGTCCTCACAGAGAAGGGGAGAAGTTGTTGTTGAAACAGTATCTGGGGTTTTTACTTGTCCAATGTCTTCCTTCCATTTCCTGGCAGAATTCCCACTGTAAGCAGTTCCTGCAGCCTTGCATGGAAGAATGCATGACAAATGCAAACCTGGGCATTTAAAAGAGACCACAGGCAGGCAGGTAAGCGAAGCAGGAAAGGTTCAAGAGGTAAGCTTCCACCTAAGGTTTATAAAAGATTCTAGGAGCTACATGAGCAAAGTGTGTGTTAGTATAAAATCTGAAGATTGATTCACAGGAAAGACAATGCTTTCAGTCCCCATCATCACTAAATCCTATTCTCCCTCCCACGTAGAACACAGATGCTCCTTTAATAAACCGAGCTTTGAGTTCCCAATCACTGCCTCTTATCAAGCAGAGAAAATACATGTCACGTGTCCAATCTACACATGCCTTCTTTAAATCACATAGGCCATAAAGACTTTACTTTGTGAAAAACAAAAATATAAAAAAAATATATGCTGGGCTGGAGAGATGGCTCAGCAGTTAAGGCACTTGCTTCTAAGGCCCCTGGTTCAATTCCCCAGTACCCACATATGCCAGACCCACAAGGTGGTGGCCCTGGTGCCCCCCCTGTATCTCTCTGCTTGAAAATGAATAAATAAAAAATATGCTATCCAGTTTCCTTAAAATATTAGTCACCACATCCAAAGTAGTGAATCAACACCATCATCTCGGGCTAAGAATACCATCTAGAATCATGGTGGTGACCCCTCTGCTGTGATCATCTGTGGCTGGTTTATCTATTTTGCAAAATAAATAGTTTATGTGTTTCTGTGTTGCTATGGTATCCTGGATTTTTCCTTTGGTCTGTTCACAGTGATTATTTTAGAAATCTGGTAGTGTTGCTAACATATTTTTTTCTATCCTATAATCAATATGATTTTCCATCCATCTCAGTCCCTTATGAGCATAAGCTTCTCCAGCTAAAGCCTGAAAGAAATATTACTCTAAATGAGTCATTGTTTCAATACATTCAGCAAGGGGGTCTTTAGAAAAAAATCCAGTCTGTGTGGTTTGAGATGTTGACCTTTGATGACCTCTCTATTGTCCCTTAATGATGTGATGTCCTTAACTTCTTCTGGTGTCATCTGCCCACACTTCTGTAATTCATCTAGATGAGGCCAGGGACCCATGATGTCATCCCATCTGGGATCTTCCACCACCTTAAATGGGAAGAGAAAGCAAACATCTCACACATGCCTAACAATGGGAAGCTCAATAAGTCAGTGCAGGACACACAGCGGTGGATAACAGAATAGGTTTACCGGTCATCATCAAAGACAAGGAAGAAAGCAAATGGAGGTCTTCCCCCTGTGCTTCTCAAATTTCTGACTTACTAAACTCTATCCGAGAAAGACAATGTCCCTTCCGTTATTTCAACAACCAACACTTAGGCCATAGAATTAATGTTAGGAGGCCAGGCAGAGATTTATGAGCCCTGCCATAGGTTTTCAGTTTCAGTTTGCAAGTCTATATTTCAAACTACTTCTCTTTGGTTTGCTCTGATGCCTGCTTTTACATGACCTTTGGGGTTTGAAGAGAAAGTTCTCCCCAAAGGCATTTTGAACCAAGGAAACTAAGAGTCTTATTGGCTTGAATTTGAGTTTTTCTTATGAATAGATCTCTAAATAGATATTATTAATGGGTGAAAAAATTCTAGGTTGTTAAAGGAAATGTTTAAGAGCTTTTTCATGAGCAATAAAATGCGTTTGAACTTTCTTGAATTAACTTTAGCATATCTGAAGAATTCTGCCTGGATTATCCCAAATAACCAGCAAGTTTAGCTGTGCTCTGACTGGCAGGTGTCATTGACTTCAAGCTGATTGTTATCACCAGTACTTAATTAACATAGTGTCTTGTAAAATAAACCTGCTTAAAATGCCAGTCGAATTGAAAATGACCATTTTGCAAACATGAATAGTTTGAGTGATAAGACACAGATATGATTTTGATGGCAGACACTTCATGAGGTCTCTGTGGACTGGAGGTGAATGGATAATGTAAGATCCCCTGCATCTTCCCAGGACACAGATGCGTAGTGATCAGGCTACAAACTAGAGGCATTGTTTTGTTGAGTAAATTTTCCTGGTCACTTTCAGCTGTCCAGGTCTCCTGCATGCTACTTGGGAAGGATGACTAATAAACTGTAGCACATATGCTTGTTAGCCATAACCCATATTGCCACCAGAAAAGATATGGGGTGATTTCCAGGAATATTTGTGCTGTGTCTATTTTACAGAAACATTCATAAGCAGAAAAAGAAGCTTAGGGAAAAGGGAATTTTTTGAAGCATAGTATTAGCAAATGAAAAGCAAAATTTTTTGGTTTAACAGTCACATATCTGAGAATAGCTATTAGTGGTCCAGTATAGTTAACAAAAGGAATAAAGTGGGGTCACAACAGAAGTAGGGGTGATGGAAGAACTTGCAGAATTACTACAAATGGAAGTCAAGGAAGTGTGACAAAGAATTTAGCTTCAGCCAGAACGTGGATATGAGAAGTTTCAAGAAGGTGGATGTGAGATGCTTCTGAAGGACTTTAAGCAAGAGAATGAACGAGAAACTCAAATTTGTATTTTCAGAGAAATCATGCAGAAGAGAAATAGGTACACTGAAAAATTCCATTGAATGGAATTTAAAAAAATCAACTATCTTCCTCTCAATTCCTTCTCACTGTCAAAGTTAACATTTACCAATATTTAGAGCAAGGATTAAAGCCTGAAAAAAGTAATCACTTCCCATCTGAGCCAAGATGTCCATTCTAACCCTTCCTATGACATTAGCCAGAAGCTTAGAGAGATAAGCATAATTCTCTCCAGGTCTCCTTCCCAGGCACTACCATCACCATATATATATATATATATATATATATATATATATAATTTTGTTACCTTTAGTAATATTCAGTGAGGCATTTTCTGTCAAAATGCTTTTAGTCTCCCTGAAAGAAAGGTTTCTCAAAATGCAGTGTGTGGGCTGGGAAGATACCCAAGCATGAATAGCTGAGTTCAGATTCCAGCTCATATATAAAATCCCATATTCCTATAGTGAGAGAGCAGGTGAGACAGGAGAATTCTAGAAGCTCACGGGCCAGTTAGATATACATCATCAGAGAATAACCAAGGAACTTTCCTCAAAATAGACGTTGTCCAGTGACTTCCATACACATGTGAACCTGCATTTATTCAAGAGCACACACTCTCATGAGCATACACAAAGATTTTTCTTAAAGTAGTGTGCAAAAAGAAAAAACAAATCACCATGCTAGAAGTCAAATGCGCTATTCATTGCACCACAGGGGAATTGGGGATAACAACACATTATTTGCTCATTCAATGTATCTAATTATGGGTAATAAAGATATAATTTTTAAAAAATCACCATCAGAGCTTTCTAGAAGATGAACATGTTCTGTTCGTGCTCTGGTCGGGAACAGGTGCGTCAGAGTCTAAGAATCTCTGTTGGAAACAAAGTGGGTGTGCAATGGACCACACGTTGAGAAACTTTGCTCTGGATGATCCATCCATTCTGGAGTTGTTGGAAATTAATTCTCAACACATCTGTCAGACCCTAGGCTACAGCCTTCATCACTTTCCAGGAGGCTACGATTAAATCCTGGTCATGTGCACATCTTCTTGTCACTCACTATAAATTTAACAATTTTTAGTTTCCCTTGTAAGAAAACAACAAACGAATGAAATAGCCAGGCATGGTGGTGCATATCTTCAATCCCAGCACTTGGGAGGCAGAAGTAGGAGGATCGATGTGAGTTTGAGGCCACCCTGAGACTACATAGTGAACTCCAGGTCAGCCTGGGCTAGAGTGAGACCCTACCTCTAAAAACAAAAACAAACAAAAAATAATCAAATAACAAATTATTACAGTTAGATACTATGGTTAAATTAGCCACACAAAGAACTATGAGTTTTATTCAGTGAAGGGAATCTTTAGTACTTTCAAGGGTCTGTGAGTAATTTTTGCACCCAAATTATGCCAGCATACTTTCAAAATGTTGGCAGTTGGTAAGTACAGTGGGATCTGCCTGGACAGTCTTTCTCAAAGGAACTCATGGAGTTACAATTGCCTTCATCAGTGCCGACTCTGTTGGCATTGGGGAGAAAGACTGTTAAAAGAGCCCAGACACCTCTGAAGACATCATCCAGATGAAGGCAAAGTGAAGTGAAGGCATGCAATGTGCGTGCTCAGACAAGAAAATAAAAGAGCTTTTTCACAAGAAAGCTAAGGACTAAAGTCTTCATTGTAATCACCATCATCTGATGCTGTTTTAGTAGAATATAGAGAGCTAACAGTCCTCTCTGTCTCTCCATCTCTTGAGAGTCTGAGGCTCCCACCTCATTGCATTCAAGTTAAGGTCACTGAAATGTCACTGGATCCCACAGATACCAAAGGCTTCTGTGTGGTTATTGAGGAAGATGATTTCCGATTTAGGAAGGAAGTCAGGCTTAGCAGGACAGGGTTAGGAGCCTAGAGCACCCTGATCTCCAGGGATCTAGGTGGCTACCTTAGCCAGCAAATGTTATTGAGAACATTGGCCATGAGTCAGCCTCATAATTTAATTTCTCTTCTGCTCCATCTGACTGGTAACCTCAGGTAAATTATTTGCCTCAAGTTACCTACTATGTCTAAAATACCTAAGCCTCAATGTTCCTATTTGATAATGGAAATAATAATAATACATCTTGTAGTAGAGAAGAAAATGTCACCAAACGGGGGAACGCAGACTGTGTGTTCATAACAGTAGAACAAAGGCTCCCCAGATTTCAAGAAGTGACTGGATAAAGTGACTCACGTTTGAATGTATACAGCCTGACACTTTTTCTCCCTAGAGCTTAACTAAAAGAAATTATAACTGCAGGTCCAGTACCGCCATCTCCTTAAAAGGAGTCTGTGTCTCTCCACATAATGAGTGAATGAAGGAGTAGGGAGAACACGAATCAAGAATAGGTACAAGGAAGTTGTCTACTGCAGCCATGAGAAGACATGGCTGGCTCACATAGCTATGGAAGTGTGGTGGGAATGGGAGATGGAGAAAACAAGAATGTTGGTACTGATCCTGTGTTTTCTTTACCTTCGTGGCTTCTGTGTAAAGTAAGTGAAAGACTTCAAGCACTTTAAAATTATGTTTGGTTTCTAGGCTGAGTGTTCTCAGCCACAAGATAATGTAAACTAAGGCAATTGTATTACTAACAAATTTCACAACTTATGGTATAATGACCAAGTCCATCTTGAAAGCCTTTAGTGTGCCCGAAATCTCACCCTTGGGATGAAGGAAAAATAGAAGAAATGTAGCCACCCACCTTCCTAAGTCCCAAGATGTTTTCCAATGATGACAAAGACCTTGGGCCATGAGTATGGTCTTTCTTTCTGTTTGGGTTCAAACGATCTGCTCAAGGTTAGGGTCTCCACTAAGGAGAATATGAGCTAATAAAAGTCACCATTGTATCTACCAGAAGTCAGACCTTTCTGCCAATGACATCTGACCAGCATTCTGAGTCAATGACTAATGGGAATAGCTAAACATGAGCCATATATACCAGAAAAAATTCTTATAATTCCCAGAAAAAGAATAATAAAAAGTGAGAGCTGTGATATAAATGGTAATTCAAGTGGACAAGGAGCCCAGTGACCTTCTTCTGTTGGAAATTTGCCAGTCAGGAATCTTCGTGAAAACCGGGAAGATGAATTGCAAGAAATTCATACTGGCATATAACCCAATTGCTGTCTGTCTTCCCTACTGTTAGGTATCATCCATTCCCAGAAGTTGTCGTTTTGGATGTTGAGACTACAGATTCCAAAATGTGTTGTTAATGAAAAGAGAAGTTAATATAAAATGCCAAGATAAGTATTGTGCCAGTGTTTTTGTAGATGGATTAGGTTGGTAGAATAGGACTTTCTTTAGTTACTGGGTGGCCCTAAGTGTCCAAATTTACCAGGAGAATGACATTTTATAGAGCTGACATTGCCTTAAACACATGCCTAAGTGTTCAATCTTCTGGCACTGAACAAGCTTTTCTAGCTCAACATAGAGTTAAAATATACTAATCAGGAATATACTAATCATATAAAATATTTTCAGTTCAATGACATCTTGCTGTCATGCAGATCCCATAAAAATATTCCCCTTGATGTTCAGAGTGCTTTTCTTAAATTTAGTTGCAAGTTGAAAATGGAGATTGGAGATTTGGAGAACAGATTACTCTGAGTCACCTAGATGGTTTCATCAGAGACAACATGACCTTGACTGAGTTCAATTGCCTTATCTGAGGGCAGCACTTGGGGTTTTATTAAGCTGCTGGACCCATGGTTCACATTTCTCAGAATCACCTGGGAACTTTCAATTGACCCATAGCTGGGTACTCTGTCTCACTCCCAGAGTCTGAATGAATTGACCTGGGAAAGGGCATGAACATTGATACTTTTTTCAAAAGCTCCCTAGATAATTCCAACCTGTGGAATTGCCCTTAACCGAGAATTGCCTCACAAGAACACCAACCTGTTCTAATTTGTGCTTCTATGATCCTGGTGTTGAGGTGAGCACCCTTCAATCATTTTTCTGTAGCTGAATACAGAAGCAGACACTCCATGACTCAGAATAGAAATGATTTTTGGTGATCAGATTGTCAAGAAGCTAAGTATTTAAAGGGACTTTACAATTTGGATTCCCTAATACAATACTTAAGTCAATGTATTGGAGTTATGTGTTTCTTCAGAATTTTTTTTGCTTCTAAATTTAATACATGTCATATCTTCTCTGTATTTATTTAACAAGTATTGAAGGAGGAACTTTAGTGCAGTAGGCAATGTGCACAGGTTCTGATGGCATAGAAATAAAATATGCAGAGAGAAACAGTGACAATAATTCGCTGGTTCATATTATATGATAAATGTCTAGGTGTCATGAAGGTGCCCAGAAAGGAGAGAAAATAAAGGTCTTCTACTGTGTACACGTGGGAGTTTTCCACACAAAACATAGAGCTGTAGCAGGCTGAGGGAGCAGTTCATGGAAAGCTGGAAGGTGTCGAGAGAGAGCAGACCACAGATGACCTTAGCTTTGGACTTATAGTCTGACAAGGACTGTGTAAGAGAATCCAACTCCATTTATTTTATAATAAATACTCTATTAGCCATAATAAGAACAGATTAGAAGAAAACTTCTTAGTTACCACAGTCATCCAGGCAAGAATATGTAAGCAAGAGCTAGTGAGAGAGAAGGACATGATATGAGAGAGATATAGAAATGGTGGGATTTTCCGTTCTTGAGAGATATTTGGAATACCAGGAAAAGGAAGAATAACCTCTAACCATCATTAAATTCTTCTGTTTGAAATATAAATTCTTCTCCCCTACATCCAGCCAAACACTTCTTTTCTCCCACATTCTGCAAGTGACCATGTATGTATAGCACTCTTGATGGACTCTGTTCTGCTTCATGCATAACTACTATCTTAATTAATCACCCAGTTAGTTAGTTAACTGGGTAATTCATTAATCTAGTTTTCCATTGAACTTGAGGTATTCTTCAACTCCTTACTCAGTATGTTTTTTTATTTGTGACTATTTACATTTCCATGTAAATTTTGAAACCAGATTTGAATTAACATCAAAAACATTCTCCAAAGAGATTTAATTTAGAATAACTCTGAACCTCTAAATCTATTATGCAGAACATTTTAAAGATTTAAAATGGCAAATTTTCTAACTCATTAATCGGGTATAATCTTTGTATATGTTTAAGTCTTAGCTTTACCTTATAATTTTTATGGGTTTATGATACTTATACATTACTCATTAGGTTTCTTTTAAGGTACTTGATGTTTTTGGTGCCATAGTAGAAAGCCTTTATGTGAATTTTGACAAAGACATCATTGAAGCAATCTGGTCACAGAGATATTCTTCAATATCCCAAATTCTCCTTTGTCCTTAGAGTCTCCATATACCACCTACCACACATCACCCCAGAAACTGCTTATACATTAAATGAACTTTTCCAGTCCTAAAATTTCATTTATAGTCAATTATATGCTATATAGATTTTTTCCATTTTCAAAGGGAAAGCTTTTCAACATTTTACCAATATATAGGAATGATCATTGCAGAATCATTTTAAATCTAGATATTCTTTATTGGATTAAAAGTTTTGTTCTCATTTTAAGTCTTAAAAACTCCAATTTTAAAAATTAAGTATCTTTATTATCAATAATTAGGTACATTGTACGAGCAAATCTTGTGATGGTACCCCTCATTTCCCTCCTCCCTGTCCCTAACCCACTGGGGACCCTCCTCAGTGAGCATACTGATCAGTAACATGAGGTAGGAGGTTATGAATTGTATAACAGTTAAAAACTCCTATTTTAGCAGCTTTGATCTTCCACATGCTTTACTGAATCTGTTGAAATATTATTTATTTTCTTTCCTATATTTTATCTCAATGCAGTTAAACATATCACTGTATTTAAAAATATTATAATTAACCCAGCTTGTGGGCAGTTTTATGAATCACTGGACTTTATGGATACTATTTTATTATTTCTGTATCTATATGAAAGATATTTCTATTTAATTTTCTTTTCTGCTAAAGTCTGTTCACAGTTTGAGATCACAGTTATGCTACTCTCATGAAATTTGATTGTTTTCCTTTGTTATTGCCGGTATGTGTTTGAAGGTTTTTTTGTCCCCCAAAATGTTTTGTAGTAAGTATCAGGGAAACTATCTTTTCTGGTGTCTTGTTGTGGGAAGGTTTAAATGACATTTAATTTCTTTATTAGATAAAGGACCAATCAGTTTGTCTCTCTCTCTTTCTTTTCCTTCCTTCCTTCTTTCCTTCCTTCCTTCCTTCCTTCTTTCCTTCCTTCCTTCCTTCTTTCCTTCCTTCCTTCCTTTCTTCTTTCTCTCTTTCTATTTTATTATGTGTGTTTCCAGTTATTTTTTTGATTTTATCTAACTTGTTTTGTTTTACTATTGGAGACAGGGTCTCCTATAGCCCCAGCTGGACTCAAACTTGCTCTGTAACTGAGGATGACCTTGTACTTGTGATCTTTCTGCCTCTATTTCATGAGTGCTGGGGTGACAGGTGTGTGCCACCATGCCTGGTTTATGCAGTATTGGGGAACACTATTGTCTATGCAGTACTGGGGCTCAAACCCCAGGACACCGTGTGCTGGGCAAGCACTCTACCGATTGATGTATGTCCACAGCCCTCACCTAACTTTTCAATGATACTGGCATAAAGTTGTTTGGAGCCACCTCTTGTTATACTTTGAATATGATGTCTCTCTTTTTTATTTCTGATACTTCTCATTTGTCCCTTGCTCTCCATCTTGTTGGTCAGATGTATTGAATATTTGTCAGTCTGTCCTTTATTGAGCCTCTGATACAAGTTAGTTTTCCAGTTCATGAATGATTTCCTGGTTACTTATTATTACATTTTCTCCATTTACTCAGTATCTATGATCTTCTTACTTTTGGGGTTAGTTTTCAATCCTTCATTTACTCTCAGTCTTTCTTTTCTTTTAACATTATGTGCATATGAGGCTAAAATTTCTTTCAGCATAAAGATTCATTTCCTACACTTTTATTTTGATTATTAGGTAACTTAAAATATATTCTAATTTTGAGTGTGATTTTTTTTTCTACTTATTAGTTGTTTAGAAGTACGTTTGCTTAATTTTCAAATGTATTTTATATTATTAGCTGTTTTTAAAATAAACTGTCGCCAGGCGTGGTGGCGCACATCTTTAATCCCAGCACTTGGGAGGCAGAGGTAGGAGGATGGCTGTGAGTTCAAGGCTACCCTGAGACTACAGAGTGAATTCCAGGTCAGCCTGGACTAGAGCGAGATCCTACCTTGAAAAACAAAACAAAATCTAATTTAAAATAGTTTTAGATTGATAAAGACTGCAAAGTACCAAGAATGCTCCCCCACGCCCCTTTGTCTCCGTCATCGTCTTGCTCCCATGGCTGATGAAAGAACCTGGATACATCATTGTTAACTCAAGTCCATACTGCTCTCAGATTTCCTTCGCTTCTACTGGATACTCTGTTCTTCTTCCACGGTCCCATTTATGATACTGTAATACTTTCAGGCATCATGTCTTTTTAGGATCCTCTTGGTAACAGGTTTTCCTAAATTTGAAAACACTGATATTTTGAAAACTAGTTAAATATCATCATATACCTCCATTTAGGTTTTTCTGGTAATTTTCTTCATAGAATTAGACATGAATTATTTGTTTGAGGAGAAAGACCAAAGGGAAAATGCCATTTTCATCACACATAAAGGTGCCCACCACAGCATGGTTAGTTGTTGAAGGTGACCCTGACTGCCTGATTGAGAAAGTATTCAATAGATTTCTCCATTGACCCATTTCTATACCGTCATCATGACGAGGAAATCAGTAAGTACAGCCCACACTTCAAGTGCAGAGCTAAGCTTTGTTTTTTTTTTTAAGCTTTGTTTTTTGAGGAGGCCCATCTACATGAATCATGTGCAATTCTTCTTTATAGGAAATTGATCTTTTCTAGCCCATTAAATTTTATCACTATGAATTCATGGATATTTATTTTATGCTTTGGATTATAATTTAATGCTATCGATGTAGTTACTCAAATTGTTTTAGCATTGGCCCTGGGGGCTCTTTGAGCTGGTTTCTATATCCATCTGACATTTTGCCATTGTGCTTATGACTTTATGATTATTTTAAAATGAGTATTCCTATAGTTTCTGACACAGAAGTATATACCAGGATATTTTTCCTGGAAAAGTAATTTCCTACCCAGTCCTAAAATATGTATATTCTTGGTCCAGTTCTAGAATCAACCATTTCTTCAAATAGTCATGACTTCCTTTATTCAAGATGATGATGGTGGGTCTGGGGAGATAGCTCAGAAGGCAGTAGGTAGGCCACAAGCATTTGATACCCAGTACCCACATACATATCAGGTATGGTGGCACACACCTGTAATCCCAGCACTGAGGAGGAAGAGACAGGTGTATAGGTGGATCCCTGGAGCTTGCTGGCTAGTTGATCTATCTTAATCAGTGAACTTCAGGCCAATGAGGGACCTTGTCTCTCTAGGAGGTGGGTAGTGTTCCTGACAATAACACTGGAGATTGTCCACCAACTTGACCCCGCCCCCCACGTACACACATGCACATGTACACCCACTACCCTAACATATCAACACACAAACATAAATGCACGTACACTACACATACATAGACAAACCAAAAAAAAAAAAAAAACAAGAATGGCGCTAGAACAAGATCTGCACACTATGGGGTGTTGAGAACACGGGTTCTGTTGCTTCTCAACTGGCCAAACAAGAAAATACATATGTGAACATGAATCCAGGCATCTCTACATTGTGATAAATCATTTCTGTGTTACTGTGTGTATCTGTAGGAAGCGATACATGAGCCTATACTGATGCCGTCTGCATGCGTCATTCTAGTCGTTTCCATTTGCTTGCTGGTAACTTTCCACTCTGACAGCACACCTCACTTACTCTTAGCAGTTCTCCATAGTCTGAAGTTATCTTTAACTAAAGTTTATATATTTATTAGCATATATTCTGATTCAGATTACCATGGTATAAACCTTCCTCCATTACTTTACTTTTAATCTAGATATTTATATTTACAGTAGGGTTTTTAAATTCTTTTTTGGGGTTCTGCTATTAAAATCTGTTTTCCACTGAAGTGTTCAGCTCCTTCTTTCAGATTTTCAAGTTCTTTAGGAACAGTCTTTGGACTGTACTTCCTCCCAAGGAGGAAAATTCATTTAGGTGTTTCTGTCTTTATCCATCATGTTTCTGTTTAAGCGATTTATAACTCATATATATGTAATAATGTCAAAATTATATACAAAATAAAAACTAAATGTGGTAAGGGCTGGATAATATTAAAATAATTTAAATTGAATTTTATGCTATAAAATAATGTTGCTTTTATTAAAATATTAAAGGCAGCTATACTGAGACAGTAGTTTAAATCAAGTATCTTTTTTACAATCATGGATTAATACTTGTGGTATAGCAATTTTATGTTCTGGAAATTAATCTAAAAATTGGTTTATTTAATAAGCACAATAGTTAAAATGATCTACTATAAAAGCTTAGATATAAATGTCAAACACTATTGCCTTTGCTTAAGAATGATGACAGACACTCTTTTTATTCCCAACATTAACTGTAGAAAGATTTTTTTTTTAATTCTGGAGAAAATTTTCTGTTTCAATGGAGCACTACTCAGAAGGATCTGTGTGCTAGTGTAACCAGTTTACTGTTTCACATAAAACTATTTTTATAATCTGAACTAATGTTGATATAAGAATGTAGGGTTCACAACCCTCCTGGACCTTGGGGCTTGCAGTACCTTTTTTCTGTATTGTTTTAGGAGTAGGAATCTAGCTGAATGATTTGGGTGCTACTCCAGATTGACTCAGATTTGTACCTGTGCAGAGAATACGGGCAGAGGATGGAAGAGAGTAAGCTTTCTTCTAGATGAGGAGATGGGTCGCCCCAAGGGAGGTGAGTAGAGAGAAGAGCTGTTGTAATGGGTGCATTTCTTCTAAGGTGTCAGTGTAAATAAAGTTAGAAGAGCTTCAACTTCCTCCCATTGACACCAGAAATACTTCAGAAATTATTCCAGCCATTCATTAAATAAGTAACATGTGTTTGAAGACTATGGCACTTGAAAGTAGAGACAAGCAGAATTGCTTTGCCCTAACTTCTCACTGGAAGAAGAAATTTTGGAAACTTTATTTTTAAGACAGGGTCTTATGTGTAACCCAGGCTTGCCTTGAACTCTCCACATAAACTTACGTTGATCTTGAAATCTTGATTCTTCTGCCTTTACCTCCTAACTGCTCTGATGACAGGCATGAGCCACCATGCTTGGATTTAACTGGAAACATTCAAATATGCTATTATTGAAGCACAATCGTAACACATACCTACGTGGTGTTTATTAAGTATCAGTGTTTTACTTATTAATTTACTCCTATTACATGCATAATTACATGTACATATAAGCATATTATTATCATTTTATTGCTGAAGAAATTGAAGCACCAAATTTAAGTAACTGGTGCAATGTTGTATAGCTTAGAAAGGCTAACTTTGGTGTTTTTTTGTTTGTTTGGTTGGTTGTTTTTTTTTTTTTTGTTTTTTTTTTTTTCATTTTTCGAGGTAGGGTCTCACTCTAGTCCAGGCTGACCTGGAATTCACTATGTAGTCTCAGGTTGGCCTGGAACTCACAGCAATCCTTCTACCTCTGCCTCCTGAGTGCTGGGATTAAAGGCATGTGCCACCGCACCTGGCTTGTTTTTATTTTTGTTTTTGTTTTTGTTGAAAGGCTAATTTTGGAATACACCCATTCTTTGATCTTCACTACTGAGGCAGAAGCTAGATTGAAATTAACTAAATAGAAGACAGTCACACTTATCTTTGTATAAATCTTTATGTTTTATCTGTGTGTGGGGGTGGCTCACCAGAGCCTCTTGCCATTGAAAACGAAAATCAAACACCTGTGCCACTTTTCATGTCCAGCTTATGTGGCTGGCTTGGGACTTGAACCTTGTCTGGCAGGCTTTGCAAGCCAGAACCTTTAACCTCTGAACCATATTCCCAGCCCCTTAAATTTTTACAGTTTAATATGAGTGAGAGATTAGCAAACAATATTGTTCATATCTAAAATAATTTATAACTTACAGAAAGCATTCTCCATGTGAAACTGAAAATTAAAACGTTGAACTATGGAAGAAGAGCTTGGAAACCTAATTTTTTTCACTATCGTGAATATTTTAATACATTTTTGCAAAATGTCACTTTTTTTTCTTTTCCTGTTTCTGCCACCCCCAACTTGGACAATCAAGGGCAGAAAGAGTTCAAAATACACACACACACACACACACACAAACAAACACACAGAGAGAGAGAGAGAGAGAGAGAGAGAGAAAGAGGAAAAAAATGAAAAAAAAAAGGCTTCAGGGCCCCAAACCTTTTATAGTCATCAAGAAATCTGATGGAAACTCAGACCTTCCTTATCTAAAATGAAGGAGGACTCAGAAATGCAGAGCCAGGAGACCAGAGGGTAACGCTAAGACACCACCAGCAGCTGCTTAGAATAAGTGCTTGCTAACCATGGCAATAGGCACCTGGCTGGCGGGAGAATTCCTATGAATGACACCATTGCCTCTTCCCATTTGGTTAGGAATATTCTCTGCTGTGTTAGCATATTTTAGCACTGAGTGTGGAACCAGAAGAGATCCTAACTGGTCTCTGGCCTTCACAGGTTAGCAGATCAAGATAAACTCCGATGGGAGGAGATGCAGTTCCAGGACCGAGAAGAGTCCTGACTACATCTGGGCTGATTCAGTAAATGAGATCCTGAAGTTGGAGTCCGAGCTGAATGTGACAGTAGGGTGACATTCTGACAGCCCAAGAAGGGCACTGAGGGCATTTTGCATGTGGAAAAGGTCTTTATTATGGGGGCTGGAAGGTAGACGATGATGGCCAGCTGAGAGGGGAATTGAAGCTGGGTCCTTGGGCTTTGCAGGCAAGCACCTTAACCACTGAGCAATCTCTCCAGCCCCCTGTCCACCTCTCTTTGAGACAAGTTCTCCCACTGGCCTGGACTTGATCAGTTAGGCCAGACTAGCTGGCTGGAGAGCTCCTGGGATACACCTGTGTCTACCTGCCCAGCATTGGGATTACCAGAGGCGTTTATGTAGGCACTGGGAATCAAACAGATCTGTATGCTTGTGAGGCAAACATTTACTGACTGAGCTATTTCCCCAGCCTTCCTAAATCTTTTATTGCTGTGTGTTATTTTTCCATCATACACTCTTGTAATAAATGTCATGTACCAAATTTTCTGATACGCATTTATATTGTTTCTATTTTTAGTGAATTTTTTCGTGTGCATTTATGGTATGTGTGGGGGGCATGCATGACAACTTTGGGTGTCAGTCCTTGCCTTCCACACCATTTGAGGCAGGGTTTCTCATGGTTCACCTCTCTGTTCACCAGGCTAGCTGGTCTCTGAGCCTTCACAAAATTTTCCTGTCTCTGCCTCCCTCCTGCCATAGGAGTTCTGGGATTACTGAAGTCTACCACAGCTTCTGGCTTGTGCAGGTGGGTGCAGAGCACATGAATATAGCTACTTAAACTTGCACAGGAAATGGTTCTCCTATATGTCATCTCTTCAGCCCCTGATTTCTAATTTTTCCCACCACAAACATTGTGCAATGACTCACTGCATACATTAATCATATTATGTGGGTGAAAGTATCTAGAAGGTTAATTTCCGGATGAAACTCCCAGGAAAAATGTCCATGAATTTGTGAGATGATTAAGTGGGAAGGTGCCCTCCATAAGTGTGGTGCTAATAAAAACTCCGAACTGCACGGGATTAGTGTATCTGTTCCCCTAGACTCTTATCCTGTGGAACATTACTTCTTATTTTTTGGAATTTTTATTTTTTTAAGATTTTGATGAGGGGCTGGAGAGATGGGTTGGCAGTTAAGGCACTTGCCTGCAAAGCCTAAAATCCATGGTTTAGTTTGATTCCTCGGGACCCATATAAAGCCAGATGCAAAATGTGGCTCATACATTGGTGTTCGTTTGCAGAGGCTAGAGGCCTGAGCGTGTCCATACTCTCTCTATTTTCTGTCTCCCTCTGCTTGCTTGCAAATAAATAAAAATAAAAATAAATTTGATATGTGTGTGTGTGTTTATGTATGCCACAGCATGGGTGTGGAGTTCAGAGGAATGTTTTTGATTGCGAACTTTATTAAATGAACATACTGCATATTGGTCATATTCCTATTGGGTTATATTTATATGTCCCCACCCCCATCCCCATTCCTCTGAGGGACCTTCCTCAGTGCAGTTATGGGTAATCACTGTGGGGTCACAAATGTATCAGTCCCTGAGGGGAGACAATGCCTCAGAGAACACCTTCCCACCAGGTGGCTCTTAAACTCCCCTTCTGCAATGTTCCCTGAGCCTTGGAGGGCAAGTTTTTGGTCTTCTTTAGTGTTGGGCTCTCAGCAGCTTCTAATTTTCTGCTTTATTGAGTTCTGAGCCTCCTGGGTACTTCCTGTCATGTCCCTGGAGGAGGTCCGAGGGCTAGCAGGGACATCAGCACTCAAATTTAATCCTACACTTCAGAAGACAATTTTGGGTGTTGCCTTCCAACTCATTTGAAGCAGGTCTCCTTTAGTGCTAGCTATCCACAAGCTTCCAGAACATTCTCCTACCTCAGCCTCCTATCTTGCTGGCATGCTGGGATTGCAGTAGCCTACCATATCTACTGGCTTTTACATAGGGCCTGGAAATTTGAACTAGGGTATTCAGACAGCAAGTGCCTTATCCACTGAGCCATAGACCCAGTGTTCCTTTCTTATTAACTTATTGTTACACCATTTATGTGAAATGTTAATCATATTCTTTGTCCATTTTTCTTTTATTTCTTTGATGTTGACCATTTTCTTCTCAATCTTTCAGTAATAGAGACAGTTTTTTGTAATATATTTTATAAATGAGTTTTCTTGTCATTATTTTATTTTGACTTGAAATTTCTTTGTGGAAGACATCAATTTTATTTAACAATTTAAAAAACTGAAAAAAAGAGAATTTGTAATTTTTTTCTATTGTAACATCTGAATGCTTTAAGCTTTAACAATATCTGTTAAAAACTATTTAATCTTTTCATTCATTTGGAGTTAGCCTTCTGTGCAGGGTGAGGTATTGATTCAGAACACTCCATTTTCTCCAACACCACTTATGGAATGGCATGTTTTCTTCGGGGATTGCACAGTCAACTTTTGCCTTGCAATAAATTCTATTGTGCTTTTGGTTTTGCTTCCAAAATTGCTATTCTGGTCCATCGGCCAGCTGTCTGTCAATATACAAGAGCTATGTTGTTTAATCAATAACATCCTTCTTGCTCTTTGTTTTTGTGCTAATAAATATTCTTCTGTTTTATTAATTGATGTGTTGACATTAAGCCCTTTTATGCACAATGAGGCATTAACAGATGCATCCTTTCTCCAACGCATTCTCGTCCTTTAATTTCTTTCATTTCTGCATTACCAGAGCATATAATGCTTGTATTTTCTGGTTATCATTTTAAATTCTACAATGAAAAATATTAGTTCTATCATAGAGCAATTTAATCATTTTCTCTAGTCTTTCTACAGTATCCTTAGTTGCACCCTGCAGAAGAGAGAGAGAGATGACGATGCATAGATCATGCACCTGGAAGAATAAGATGAACACAGCTGACTCCATCTTTAACATGGGGATCTGACATTCTAAACCACAAAGGGAAGGAGGTGAGCACAAAAGAAATCTAAGTATATGTCATAGTCAGCCACACGCCGCTGGGATGAATCTCCAAACCAGGCACAGTTTATGGGAAGAAACGACTTATTGAAAGTACAGATTGAGGGGAAGTTCTGTAACAGTGAAAGAGGCTGGCTCTCTTCCACAGGTCTAAGCAGAGAGAGAAACCCATCACCAACACCACACACAGTGAACAGCAAACAGGCAGGGGGGCCAAAGAGAATTTCTTCTCCTTTATATAGGCTTAGGGTGGGGTCTTACAACCCTTCCCCAGACTTAATGGCTTCCTGAGTCTCTGGAATTTCCTTCCTGCACTGCCCACACAGGAAAGGATGTTTACTTCTAGCTCTCCTGAGCTTCCTTACATCCTGCACCCTACTGAGAGGCTGCCTTCCTGTGAACATCCTCAGAGACCCACCCAAGATTACTTGAAAGGTCAAGTTGACATCAAAACCATCACTGTATATAAAAGGATACAAAATTCAGTCTATTCTAGTTTCCCGTGAGAAGAACTTTGATGTGGATGCTACATGGAGAAGTGAGGAAGCCACTGACTTTATGGCTTCTCATTCCAGAGGTGATTGATCATAGAATTCAGGTTATGACTATGACAGTGAACTCCAGGACTCGAAGTGGTCATTGGATACAGACAGATCAAGGGACAGAGGGTAGAGTGGAAAGTCACTGGAGCACACTGAGACATCAGATGATCCAGAGGAGTGGAGTGTCCAAATACCCACTACCCTGATGGAGAGAAGGGTGGAGGCATGAGCACCCAGTGACTAGAGGCTTCTGCAGAAGATGGAGGATCACTGCTTGAACACCATTTGGGGGAAAAGTTGGTTTCTGTCATAGCCAGTGTAGACTCACAACAACGTGCCTGAGACTGGTCCATTAGTCATTTCTTATAGTTCTGGAAGCTGGGTTGTTTAAAATTACCAATATATCCTTCATCTGGTGAGGGCCCTGTTTTACTAATGGCACTTTCTCACTGGGTCTTCACACTGTTAGGTAGCTAGTTAGATATTAGCAGGCTTAGTGGACATTGGGGGTTAGACCTCTCTCTCTCATAATAAACACAAGGGAAGCACTCTTAATTACTGGTCAGAGGAATGGTACATGAGTCATATCTTTGGCCCTGAGAGGAGACGTGATATCATGAACTGCCTGGAGGATCATTAATTGCTAAATATAGAAACCTGGTTCTAGGGGCTCTAAACCTGTTGGATTACTGTATAGCAGGAGGCCTTCAGATGAAAAATAAGGACCTTCTATCACTGCTGCTGGAAGACTCAGTCCAAATGGGCCTGTCAATCACCTAGACAGAAGAGTAACCCTCAGGAAAGTTGTCTGGTCCTGAAATTAAATAAAACCTGTCTCAAATGTAAACATGACAGTCTCCTTGGCCATTGTAGACTGCTGTACTCTTTGTAGATGCCCCACTTTATCTTAAGCTCCGCCCTTCTTCTACACCACACTCTGTGTCTCATCTTAATTCATTCCACAGAGATCCTAACAACAACAAGGTGGAGAGCACAGAGAACACTGATCCCATCCTTTGTATAAGGCCTCCGGCCTCATGACATCATTTCCTTCCAAAGGCTCAACAGCCTGACACCATTAATTTGGGGGGCAGGTTAGGATTTCAGGTGATGGATTTGGGAAGAGCACATTCAGTCAACTATGGTCTGCTCTTCCTACCACGGCTGCTTTTCAGGGAAGAAAGCAGCCTGAGGACACTGGGGGGTGGTGGGTGCCACTTTTTCATTAAAATGAGGAAGACTAGGAGTGCGTTGTCTGAGGAATAGATTGAGGATGTCAAAGCTTGTTTTGTTTGTGATGAAATGGGGGTCCAGACTTCACAGTGAAGTAGGAAAACAAAAGTGAGAAGTTGGATTAAAAGAAACAAGTAAAAACTTCCAGTGGTGATGTGTTCTGCTCTGGAAGAGCCGAGGAGGCACTTTGTCCTCACATGTTTAGGACAGAAAATGTGATGTGTCCTTGGGAGTTGTCATCATTCCTGTTTTAATTGTTCATTATTTGTATTTTTTGGAGCCACAGTCTCACTCTAGCCCAGGATGACCTTGAACTCATCTTGTAACTCGGGTTAGCTTCAAACTTATTGCATTTCTTCTATCTCAAGCCTTCCACATGTTGTGATTATAGGCATGAGCCTCTGCACTCTGCTCATTATATTCATTTTAAGAGATGATTTTTTAAAATTTCTATTTCTACATATGATATAATTTTCCTGTATTTTTTTGTCTTAAGTCAATTGGACTCTGTAATGGTTTGATCAAGGTGTCCCCCACAAACAAATGAATGTGTTCTGATTGATTGATCCTCAGCTGATGGCAGTTTAGGGTTTTACAACCTCGATGGAGCTATGTTGTTGGGGGCGGGCTTATGGGTTTATAAACCAGCTTCCCCTTGCAAGTGTTTGGCACAATTTCCTGCTGCTGTTTCCAGTGCTGTGGCAGAGGTGATGTCCACCCCTCTGCTCATGCCATCATTTTCCCTGCCAGGATGGAGTCTCCCCTCGAGTCCATAAGCCAAATAAACCCTTTCCTCCACAAGCCACTTTTGCTTGGGTTCTTTCTGCATAGCAACAGAGAAAGCTGAGTACCACAGTTTTGGTACCAAGAGTGGCGTCTATTGCTGCTACAACCCTGATCTTGTGGCTTGGCCTTTTGGAAGTGATCTGCAGGAGGAATGTGGAGGGATTTGAAATCTCATCTTAAGAGACTCCTTCAAGTGCTGTGAGTATAGCTTGATGGACCATTCTGGTCAGAGTTGAAAGACCTGAATTCAGTAAGAACTCTGGACTGTGAGGTTTGGCTTATGAGGGTGAGAAAGAACTTTGTCAGGACTGTGCCAGAAGCAGTTTGTGTGAAAGGCTTGCTGAATTCTGCTTACCTGTGTCCTGGGAACCTTTCAGGGTTATTTTATGTAAAGATGGACTGGCATGAACAGATAGAGATGGCACAAAAAGAAATTAAATCTTTGGGCCGAAACTGTTGCCTGTTCACCTGCAATTGTTTGAGACATTACAATCATTGAGATTGTGCCAGGTGATCTGTATTGGAACAACAGGAAGAATGTGTATTCTTTGAAGTAAGGGGCCTAAATGCTTTGTTCCCCCTTGATTAACAAGTTGGTAGCCCACCTGGTTCTGTGGAATATAACAAGTGCAAGAAGAGAGGGTCATTGGATTTGCAATGCAGTTTTGTTTTTGAAAAGTGGCCATTGGCAATGTGAAGCAGTTGTGCTAGATTGCCTGCATGGAGGCCAATGGAGCGATGAGGATGAACTGTGGGTTGCAATGAAGACCCAATAAGATGCCAGGACTATGGATGGCTGCCAACGCGAGCTGCCAGCACTGGAAGTTTTCCCAGACTGAGTAGATGATCTGGAGGGGCAGAATCGAATCTCCAAGAGACTGATTAGAATTATTGAACTGGGAGTTAGAGATTGATGCTGCCCTGCTTGTTTTAAATCTTGTATGGGTTCAATCTGTTTTTGCCATGCCTCATGTTTTGCAGTATCAATATTCTGTGCCATTACAGGCTTATTTTTTTGGTATTATGGCTCAGTTGAAAGCTGTGGGGACTTAGGAGTTGAGCTGAACACATTGTATTTACAGCATGTATGATTATTAGTTTGTGGACTGCCATGGTTTGATCCAAGTGTCTCCCATAAACAAATTAATGTGTTCTGATTGATTGATCCTAAGCTGATGGCAGCTGGAGCTGTGTTGCTGGGAGTAGGCTTATGGGTTATAAGCCAGCTTCCCCTTGCCAGTATTTGGCACACCTTCCTGCCATTGTTTGCAGTGCTGTGGCAGAGGTGATGTCCACCCCTCTGCTCATGCCATAGTTTTTCCTGCCATGATGGAGTCTCCCCTCAAGTCTGTAAGCCAAATAAACCCTTTCCTCCACAAGCCACTTTTGCTTGGGTTCTTTCTGTGCAGCAACAGAGAAAACTGACTGAAACCGACTCCAAGTCCCAAAGAATACCTCATAATAAAATCAATCTACAAGGCAGATGAAACTTTGTCATTTTTTCTTTAACACAGGTCTATAAAATTATGATTTATTTTCTTTAATAATACATATATTATGAGCCATGAGCTTAAATTCATGGCTTTGCACCCTCTATCACCAGAATGAGAATGGCAGGAGGAATGCGTTTCAAGGCCATAGTTTCCTCTTTCTTTGCTTTTCAATGAAGTAGACCATAGGACATTCACTACATTGAATATCTACAGTGGACTGGAATTGATAAGACATCTCGGGAATATTCATATAGGGAGTCCTTCACACAGCATCCTGAACAAATGCAAGAGATTGAGTTAAGGTAGAAATTGTGGAAGATTGAGGCAAGAGGAATGAGTTGAGTTTGAGGCCAGCCTGGGCTACATAGTATCAGATCAGCTAGGAATATACAACAAGACTCTGTCTCAAAGAAATGTAAGTAAATAAAGAAAATAAGAAAGTAAAAATGTAGTTCATGCTTACACAATGCACTAAGCACTGGTAAATAGAAAATAAGTCTAATGCATCTCCCTTGTCTCCAATAGTAGAGCTCCTAGCCACCTTTAGCTTAAGCAGGTGAGAACACGCTGCATCCTTTGACTTGTGAATACAATAAATGATTTAAAAAGAAGGAATCCAGTGTATCTTTAGTAAGTGCTGCAGTGGTTTGAGGGAGGAAGCAGGGCAGTATGATCCAGGAAGACTGCATGACTGCAAAGAACACTTTTATCTTAGTGAAAATATGTGGACACAGAAAGCTTCATGACTTTCAAAGAGGAAGCAATGGATCAACTGAGAAAATAATTGTGAGAATTGAAATGCAAGCCCTCATATAAATGTTTAGTGCTGTTTCTTTTTTATTAATGTCTGGTGTGATTTTGATGGACGAAGTCCTCAGGGACATCGTCAGGTCCAGTGTGAAGTGTGGAGGTTAAATGACACATTGAAACAAAGTCAAGGCTAAAAGACATAGAGATCTTAGCTGGTCAAAACCTGGGATCTCCAGGGTCCTTTGAATGATAACTGCATCTTTTAATGAAATGACAATCCATGGCTTAGAAACTCTCTTTTCCTGGTGAGATTTTTTTGTTGTTGTTGTTAACTGTGATTGCATTTACTGAGATAGACTTTGGCATGTGTTACTTAGTGATGGGCCAAATTCGCCAACGTCAGCCCAATCATGTCTGCATTCATTACTGAAGTCTGGAAAAGACTCAGGAGATTGTTAGTAGAAATGATACATTGTTTTGGAGTGATATCTGGAAAAGATCATTACAAACATGTGTGCTATAACTAGAAGATATGCCTGCTTTCCCTTGCAGTCAGAACACTTGAAAGAGTTGAAACATATGTTATAAAGCTGTGTCTCTATTCATCACTGAAAGGATACAGCCAAGGCATGGACATTAGCTTGTTTCATGTCTCACAGTGTGCATGTACTGAATGTTAGCCGTCCTGTCCCATACTTGGTCTCCTTTTAGGATTCTTATACTAAAAGAAAAATTAGAATTGGGCTGAAGAGATTTCTCAGTGCTTAAGGGCACAGCTTACAAAGCCAGATTGCCCAGTACCTAAAGCCAGATGCACAAAGTGGCATGAGCACCTGGAATTTATTTGCAGCATTAAAAGGCCCTAAGGTGCCCATACTCATTCTCTCTCTCTTTTTCTCTCTCTCTCTCTTTCTTTTTCTCTCTCTATCCTTGCAAATAAATAAATAAACTGGACAAAAGCACCAAAATTCCCATACAACAAATGCTATAAGATTTACTGAATTATTCATTTAAAAATATTGATTTATGAGATATGTTTTATGGGAATAATTTGGGTATGATAATTTGATTTGGTCAGGTCCACAGTCTGGTTCAATGGACTTAGTCACTGAGACCAAATTTGGGTGAAAAACATTATTAGGCACCAAAACTTGGACAGGAAGGAGCAACAAGAAGAACCATGTGAAAAACCTAGCAGTGATCAAGGTTACAGTGTCCGGCTAACTTAGAGCTCTGGAACCAGTACTGAGTTGTGAGCTGGTTGCATGGGGTCAGACACAGGAGGCTCTGGAGGGAGCATGGTTGCGGATGAGGAGGCTCTCTGAAGTTGAGGCCAAACTAGAAGGAGCTGAGGGCTGTTCACTGAGACTATGGAGTGGACCAAAGGGCATGACTAATATAATATGTGTGCTCCACCAGTTCCTGTAGATGTCTCTCTGCTTTCTGTATATGTGTCATTCGTTTGCACTGAATAGAGGTACACTGTTAGCAAGATGACTGGTGGTGGAAATGGCTTAGAAAAATTTCTGAGCTTTAAATGACAAAAGGGCCAATAGTGAATTAGGAATCTGAGTTTACAGGTGGACAGACAACTAGAAAATAATCTGTTTACAGGTCACTACTTGAGAGACTAAACTAATGTTAAATCAAGTATGGAATGAAATGGTATAGATATGAATTGGCTTTGAAAATATATCTAAAATAATGTTAGATTTTAAGAATTACTGTCCAGGACAGAAGTCTAAATAGACCCTTACATACTTGGGTCTCTTTAATACTAAGAAAGGTTTGCACAGAACTATAAAAAGAGAAGCCTGAAAATATAAAAATAAAATATATTTTTCCAATGGTTACTTATCAGGTGCTATGCCAAAATATACATTAATTATGAGAGCTTTGTTCTCGGGATCATATCTACCAGAACAAGGTCACTCACTGATGACAGTGGCAAAGCCACAGCTATAGCCAGCTGTGGTTATGATGTCATGGAAGCCAACATCTTATTAAACAACAGTAATTTCATAACTCATTGGAAAAACACTTTAAAGCTCATCAAGTCATTGTTTGATGTCAAATGCAGATCTTACCACTGTACTCATCAGCACTGCTTCTTCCTGACATATCAGCTGAGCTTTCTCTTGCTGGAACACTGCCATTGTGGTATCATGGTGTGAAGTCCATTGCAGAAAAATTCTACATCAGTGAAGGCTGCTGTTGAACTTGAAGTAGCCTGGTGGACTAAGTGTCATCATCGGATTCTTCACAGGTCCTGGTCATTACCTAAAGGGAAATATGGCGTTTACATTGGTGTCTAAACTTGGTAAGGGTGCCACACTTACCCAGTTTAGATCATCTTTCTTTTAAACATTATTTATTTATTTGAAAGCAGAGAGAGAGAGAGAAGAGAGACAGACAGGGAGAACAGGCACACTAGGGCCTCCAGCTGCTGCAAACGAACTCTAGATGCATACACCATGTTGTACAACTGGCTTTACGTGAATACTAGGGGAAAAAAAAGAACCCGTGTAGGTAGGATTTTCAGGCAAGTACCTTAATGGCCGAGTCATCTCTCCAGCCCTCAAGTCTTCTTTTTTTTATGCCAGGATGTACTTTACCAAATAGTAGTATGCTTTGGGGCATGGGACAATTCTCAGATAAATTGTCTATTCAAATATTTGTTCACTATTCCCTAGGTAAATTATAATAAAACAAGATATTTCTTAGGTGATGGTTTTTCTGTTCCCCTTAAACTAAGCCAAATTTCAAAAGATCAAAGTCATCATAAAAGATTCCTCAAGCACTTTGAGCCCACATGAAAGCTGGCAAGGTGGGGTGTTGAATCCCTGGGCTGAGCTATTCCCAAAGACAAAGAGTCCTTTTGGTTTGCAGTAGCAGGAGCCAGATAAGGTCCTTGTTTTGATTAATCTAGTTTGTCTTCCTGCTTTTTTTTGTTCCTTGTAACAAAATGAACTCTCACTATTGCACAGACCTTTACCTGAAAGGGACACAAAGCAGGGAACAAAATATTGTTTAGTATTATCCTGAGTTCCTGTTATATACCTGGGCATAAATTAGTTGATATTTTTATGAAGAGTGAAGAGACAAAGACCAAAATAGGCTGTGTGATTTGTCTAATGTCTTGCTACAATGATAGTGTGAGGCCCACACCCAAGTTTCACTCCATACCCATAATAGGATGTCGCCTTCTTTCAAACTTTCTATCTGTCTGTCTTTCTGCCCATCTGTCGGTCTGTCTACATTTATGTCTATCTGTAGATTAGCTGTGAAGACAAGAGAAGATGTTAAGCTGTTTCTGGTAAAGAGAACCATGCGGGCTAAACAGATTGAGGGACCCAGAAAGAAACTTCAAAAGTACTGCAGAGCTGTCCCAGGTCCTGACTTCTGCCCAGACACCATGGACATGAAGTCCATTGCCAAGTTCCCACCTTAGTTCTGCCCTTTGGTCATGATCACTCATCTTCAAAGGCTGTGTGCTGCCCTCCTTGACTTTACCAATGGAAGCTGTGGCTCTGATAGGCTGGCTGTGCTAAATGGTTTGGAGGCGCCTACGGTTTGGTTCATTCCTCAGCGCTTCTACTGATGAGCCACAAATCTCCATTTCCTCATCTGTAAAAGAGAATAAAATGGGGGTAACTGGAGCACAGAAAGAACAAAAAATATATTAGCTTCCTTCTCACCTCCCACACAGCTTGCTAAGCCCAAGTCACCTGAAAAATTATTTATTGGCAGAATTCATTTAGGAATGACATCTTCTGTGACACATTTTACATGTCGGCATTTTAAGTCATGTGAGGTTTCCATTTTCATTTATAGAAGTTTTATCTTCGTCAAATGAAGCCTTGCGCAGCCTTCTACATAGACACAGCTCCAGAAGGAAATAACCCACCCCAACTGAATCAAACTGATTTAGAATAGCAGTCGGCAAATAGCCCTTCCTCTCCTATCTCATACTTGGTAATGCTTTCATTTAAAAACATAGGGGCAAAGGAAATTGGACTGTTTTGATAATGAATGTTCTCCTTCCATGAAGGATAGAAGCACAGGCAACGGAAATAAATGGGCAGAATGTTCCCTTTCATCTAAATGACAGATGTAGGCATGTCGAGAATGCAGATGATAATTTCAGCCTTCAAAACATATATCCAGAACTGACATTCACTTGACAATGTGATTAGTACTTTTCAGGTTTTATATAAAGTAGCTAAGTCCTAGCTTCTATCTAGCTGAAAAGAAAAGCATTTCCTGACAAAGTACAAAACATGCACGATGAATATGCATTCCCCCCCCCCCCAGGTTATTAGTTCCTCTTTTCTTTAAAAACCTCCATTTTCCCATCTTGTATTATATTTTTAAGTGTTAAGATAATTATGTTCCTCAAAAGTTACCAGCAATCTTAAACACATCTGTTGTTTTTCAGTTCTCATTATTACCTTGGTTTGCTAACAATGCCTCTTAGGCTTAAGATTTTTCTAAGGAATAAACTCATTTTAGAGAAGCCATTAAGGAATCTTGTTAGCTTCCCTGCAAGCCATATTTTCAGGATGCATGATGTATTTTATTTAATGTGGGAAGATGCAAACCATCTAATAAAAAAAGTTCACGTGGGGCCGAGAGTGTAGCTCACTTGGTAGAGTGTGTGCCTAGAATTCTAAAAGTCTTGGGTTCAATTCCCAGCATCACATGAGCACATACATAGTGGTGCATGCCTGTAATTCCAGAGCTCAGGAGGTGGGGTAGGAAGATCAGAAGTCCAGGTCATCCTTGGCTATATAGTGAGCTTAAGGCTAGCCTGAGACACTCTCATGATTGTAACCATTGATAGTCTTTGTGTAATGACACAAAATAAATCATATTTGTTTGCTAATTTACTTAGGCTAAAGCTTTATAAGATGCAATAAAGTGCAGTGTGATCTGTCATGGTGTGGAACAAGTACTGCTAGGATTGACATGAATTTTATGACTTAGTTTGCTGACTGAAGTCAAGAAATGTATTTTTAAAATCTCCAAGATTTAGTTTTTAAAATGCACACAGGGATAATTTTAGCCTTAATAGAACAAAAATAGCAAAATAACCATGGCAGAAATGGTTGCTTGACATACACAATACGCTTCCGGACATTCTTTCCTCCTATTACTTTTCACTTTTCAGTGGTTCATACGTGAAAGCAAAGCATCCTGGGAAGGATTACTACGTAGGGGGTTTCCCTTCCTATTTAAAATGATAAACCATTTGTCTTCCTTCCTATCCTGAAAGAGGTTGTGATGCTCAGAGGTGAAGTGACCTATCTGAAACCATCAGTATAAAAAATAAAGATAGCACACAATAACGTTAGAAGAGACTTGACTCCAAAATGGCCTTCATTCTTGAGCAACTCGATCTAACCTACACTATCTCTCAAAACTTGTTATGTGAAATCAACAGCTCTTGTCTAATAAAGTCTGCAAAGTGTTACATTATACATAGCGGCAGTATTACTCTATGATATGGGAGCAAAGTTGGCTGTGAGCCTGTAATTAGGAAGTGCAAATAAGGTTAATCACCCTCGTGTGATTATAGGACACTTAACGAATGAAACCATCTCAACAATAAAACAATAGTATAAATACTGTGTTCGCACATGGATATACCAGGGCCTTTTGCTGCTTCAGATGAACACAAGACACTGTACGCTTTTTGAGTTTGGCCTGTATTGGTGGCTTTGAATTGAGCATGGACCAGCAAGCTTTGCAAGTAACTGCCTTTAACCACTGAGCAATCTTTCTAGCCCAGAACTTTTGCTTTCTTATGATAACTCAACTTGGTTATATTCTAGAACCTTTGAGAAAGATACTAACATGTTCCTCCACCTTGTACATCATCACCAATCCTGTCCAGCCCGTTCCTGGTTTCTCTCCATCTCTCCTTCCATCACTTAGCCTGACTTCAGTTGGAAAGTTAGATTCACACATTCTTAAAAATGAATTTCCGCACATACTTTCCTTTCTGTCTGGAATGTTCTCTAATGCTTAGATGGTATATAGATCTTAACTAAGTCTTCACATATTTAGAAAACTTGTCCCCATCCTTTCAGAACTGTTTTTCTCCTCTTGTGTCTACATACCTCCTTTTATATCATTAACCACATTACATCATAATGAGTCTTTTTGTAATACTGCCTGTCTCCTTACCACTCTGTAAGGACCAGGAGAACTGAGCCTGTTATTTGTTTATCTTCCAATATTTTACATCCATGTCAAATATAACACTGAGTATACAGTAGGTGTTCAATAATCACCTAGTCATAAGTGACATATGGTGAAGATTATTGTGCATAAAGCATTTTAATTTGTGCTTTGTATATATTAACTGAGTTAGTTGGTCACAGAAATCCATCATCCATTTTCTGAAAGAGGAGGCACAGAAAATTTAAGGAATTTCAGTGATGTCATACAGATTTTGAAACAAGATTTAAATTAGGCAATTTGTCTTTAGAGACTGCTGCTCTGAAACAGAATGGCAAAATGACTCTTACACCTCTTCGGCAGGGATAACACTTGGCTCCCACAATACAGAGAGCCAGCAAGAAAAAAAGTAGAAGGTGCTTTGGATAAGTTCTTGGGTTGAGTGAGTAAGGTGAAAACCAAAATCATCTCATCCATAGTATCAAACACTTGTTAGCCTATAGCTATACATACCAACTTACATTCATATTTTTCTTAAAAACAAAATGTCAATGTAGCCCATAACTTGGTTTTTCTCTTCAATATGCCTGTGCAGCTTATTACCTCATGTGAGGAAACAAATGGATTTTACTAAATTTCTTCTTTGTTTATAACATTATCCATGTTGGATAATGTTATATTGGTTTTTTTTTACTCTGAAATCAAAATTGTTTTGAAAGAGTGAAGAAAACACCATCTGCAATGACTGAAATCGTATTAATTTTTTTTTTGTTTTATTCTCAAAGCACATCAATGTTATATAAGGAACGGGAAAAAAGATTACTCCCAGGCTAAGTTTGATTGTGCCAAATAAGTATGCTAATTTTGTTGGCTAGGTTAAAAGACCCTGAAATTAGAGATTTGTGCAGGGATTTGCAAAAGACAGACTATTGTTCACATCCATATCGTTATACTTCAACCACTGGTGCATGGAAAATGAGATTGGATTTTGGAGAAGAAATGAGAATGAAGAAAGTCAGGGAAGGATGCACAGAGACCAGGAAAGAAATACTGAGCTTATCTTTAAAGCTATCTGAACTTTTGGATGTCTACAGTGACACTATAATAATAAGTGAGAAGTAACTAACACATTATGGGTTTTTAAATCATGTATTGATAGTTTAATACTTACAGACAAAAAAAACTAGTAATAATCATAAAAAAAGAAACTAGCTTGGATGAATCTCAAAGTCTTCATGCTGGTTGAAAGAAGTTCTCCAACAGACAAAGCTACAGTGGGGGACAAAAGACCAACCGCTTTCAAGTACAAGTGAGGGTAAAATGACTTCACAGGGCAAGGTGCTTTGTGGGGGGAGGGGCTAATCTTCGTATGTTTTTAACTTTAGTATATGTGCAACCAACGTTCTGTAATCTGAATTGTGATGATGGTTATATCAATATATACAAGTGTGTTAAAATACAAAGAACTGTATGCTAAGTAGTCATTCTTACAGTATCATATTGTGTGTGTGTGTGTGTGTGTGTCTGTGTTATGGTGGGGGGGACATGAGACAGGGTCTCACACTAGCCTAGCTGACCTGGAACTCACTCAAGCCTGAGCTACAGAGTGAGCTCCACATTATGGTTTTGAAAGAATTATCACATTGCCAATCCTCCTCAACATTCTAGAAGTTAACCCATACAGTCATTCCCATTTGATGAATAAGAAAACTGAAACTCAAGTAAGTGAAGGTGAAGAGGTGGTGTGGTGGCGTCAATGAGCCCCATCAAGAAGACTTTTAGTGCATTGTGCAACCTCACCCCAGGGAGAGGAGCATGCCTGTCTCTTCTAAACAACTGAGGGAACCCCTCAAGAGAGCCAGAACAGAGAAGGCTGCTTTGCAGATGAACTGCCCTTATCCTGAACACTGGCCAAAGCTGTCTGATTCTGTCCACAGATATAGACCATTCCAGGCATCACTTGGAAAGATGTGGCTCCAACAAACTCTTGGGTTTGGTGGAAGTCCTGGGGAAAAGAAGTTAAAAGTGGTTTTGCAAGTGGATTGGTGCAGTTAGGGAATAACGAGCAGAGATCCCCCCCAAGTTGTTACATTGGTAGAAGTAGTAGCATGACTTCCTACTGAGAGCCTCTTTGCCTCATTAAGACACCCTTCTGCACTGTTATCCTTGGGAAATGCAATGCCATCTACAATTTACTCCAGGTTAATGTCAACAGTCAAGTCTGGCCAGTGCAATCCCAATGTATCTTAGAGCTAAATTGTCTTCACATTTTCTCAGAATTGAAACCTTTCCTCCTGAAGTGGGGAGTGAGGCTATAAGCTTCAGGAAGATAGGGAAACCTCCCAGACCCAGGAAGCTTATTAAACTTAATAGACTAGGGAAGCTCAGAAGGTCACAAGATTCACAAGACACCCCCCCCAAGGTTATATAAATAGTACCCATTGCTGGAGAAGAGAGAATTTCCTGGTAGATCTTTAAGCTATGAAGGCAGTTCCAAGGATGAAGCTTTAATGATTCATCACCCATGCATGGATGGGCTTCCCAGTGCCACATCTGTCTTTGTGTTATTCATGGATCTGTTAAGTCACCCAAATCAATAAAGCGTTTCATTTTGCTAGATTTGGGTGCAATGGCTTCTGTGGTTTGTCATTGGTGCACTCTGTGGGGTGAATAGATGCTTGTTCACATATCCCCAGAAGAAGTTGCACAACAAGCTATCAATGCCTAGATCAATTTTGTTCATTACCCAAAATGAAAATCTTTCAGTAAGGACAGGACAATGAAAACTAGGTTCAATTTCCAATCTTACTGCTAAATGCTCATGTACCCAGAGGCAATTAATTTGCTCTAATACTGCTCTTAAGATAAGAATTTTGATGGAAAAATGCTATTACCACTTTTCATTCCATTTATAGGATTTGATGAGAACATAAGGAATTTGAACTCCACATGCGAACCTACCGTGCGCCTTATGTAAACAACGATTCAAAGAAATAAACTGAAATTAAATATCTTTGACGTGTCTTCATGAATACAAAATAGTCATGCAGACTGAAAATTCTATTGGGTAAATCCTAGTTACAGTGAAAAATAAAGGAAATAAGCCAATTCTCTCTCTGAGGTTCTGTAGGATAACCTTTCCATCAATTTCATCAGTCTCTTTTGAAGACCAAGCACATTTCATGCTCTTTTCCCCCAATTCTTATGCAGTAAGGTATCCCCTTATATTATTGAAATATATTAGACTTTCTTCAAATTGAATTAAAAATGAGACATCAAGGTAAAGCAATTTTAAAGCCATTTCCAAAACGAGAGGAATCTATTTCTTCTTATTTGATGGGGGAGTGTCAGGGAAGAGAAAGAGGCAGAAACTAAAACAATGTGTGATTCTGAAGAGATTGATGGGCACTTGCAACACCCTTGAGGGAGTAAGTCCTGACGTTTTTCCTTCTGTTTGTGTGACAATGAATGCTCACAGAGTTTGACTTTCTCAAGATCAAATAGAAACTTTACGTCAAAGCCTGGGCTGCGACTCAGATCTTGGCTCCCCCATCATCTTCCAGCTTCTCTGCTCCTTTGATAGATGCTGGCATGTCTTGTTTTCAACTGAACTTCTAGAAAGTGCAGCAGGAAGCATTCTGTCAGTAGCACCAGGACTCCTTGAAATTAATGAAGGCTCTGGGCTTCCAAGCTAAAATACCATGCTCTTGTCAAACGACATGAAATCAGCACTCAAAAATATCAGAGACTTGGCAACCCTCAGTAACAACACACTTGGGTCATGAGAACCCAGCTGAAGACTGGGCTATCCGTGGTCCCCTACTACAAAGACTGATACAGACGGCCCATAGAGGAGGATATCCAGTTGACGGGGGATGGGGAAGGGGGGTAATGGGGAATTGGGGATAACAACTCATGGTTGGCCCACTAAACAACGTAACTCATTATGGACAATAAAGGGAAAAAATGTGAACTCTGCCTTCTGCAGCAGCAACAACTATTCGAGATACCAAACGAAAACAGCAAGTTCATGCATGAAAGAAGAAAGTACATTGGTATTGTTTAAAAGCAAAATAGGGCCATTTCACTGAAGAGAATGTGAGCTGTGAGAAGCCAGTCTTGTCTCCCCTGAGCAATATCATTGCCATGTCTTCCAATGACTATTGTCTTTGGGGATGTTGACATTTGTGTCTGCAGAACAGGTGGAATGAGGATGGAAAATTAAATGGCCACTCCCCTGTCTTGGCACCTACCTAGTAATAATCCTCTGCTCTGATTTCACTCCCTCCTTCCATCCTTCTTTTCTTCTTACACTATTCTTTCCTTCTTTACCTCCTTCCCTTCTTTCCTTCCCAGTGGTAATCATGACCCATGGAATATCCCAACTTCTCATTCCTTCCACTTTTCTGCTTCTTTCCTTTCCCCTCCCCACCCCTCCCATCACCCATTTCCTTCTGCTAATTATCGTGCTTCATCGGATTCCCTCTCTTCTTTCCCGAGTGAGAGTCTCCAGGCTGAAACCAGGGACTGTGGTGACAATAGTCTGTTGCCATTCTGTGTAGGCACCAAAGAGAGGCAGACACCAGTTAACAAGAAGCTCGACCATGAGGAGGCATGTGAAATCTTTGACTCTTAGACTCGTAGAATTAGAGGAATCTTGGAGACAGTCTCATCAAATTGTCCCATTTAAGAGATGAGGATATTGAGACTTGGAGAAGCTATATGTTAAGTGAAGCAGAGCTTCCATGAATCAAGGTCTCCTGACTCCTAGGTCAATGTTAGAGCAGCCAGGATTAGTTGCATCATTAAAGGTTCAAGGTAAAGGTGTACAGCATAGATAGGCTTCTGTTTTAAAGGCAGAGAATGGGGCAATATGATATTCTAGACTTCAGAACAGAAGTCAGTGCATATTTCTGTGAACTTTCCTGTCGTTATCTGTAATTTATTTCCAAGAGTAGCTTGCAGGCATTCTTTTTTGCTCTTACTCCAAATGCAGTTCCATCCATGGGACAACTTCACCTTTAAGAAATATCTTGTTTTTCTATGCTCACATTCATATCATGGTCCAAGAGGAAAGAATTTTTTCCCTTTTCCTAAGACACTACTTGTTGGAGGGAGACTCTGATGATGCTGACATCCCTTTCAACATGTCATATTTGTTTCTGTGGTTTCTTTTCTTGCCTTTAATTCTCCAAGAAACTTTTAAATTTATTTTATTTTTAACCCAAATAAGCATTTCAATATCCTGGCTAAATTTTAACTTTTTTTTTCCTTTGGTTTTTGAAGGTAGGGTCTCCCTGTAGCCCAGGCTGACCTGGAATTCTTAGGCTGGCCTCAAATTCATGGTGATCCTCCTACCTCTGCCTCCGGAGTGCTGAGATTAAAGGTGTATGCCACCACTCCAAGCAATTTTAATTCTTACAACTGTGTGTGACTCTAGGCTTCCCTGCCCCATTTGAAAGGCACTGAGAAGAGATGCAAGGTCCAAAGAATGATGCATTGTGTAACCCAATTCGAGAACTGGCAAGGTGTCTGTCCCGAAGCCTCACCCATCTCCACATCCTGTCAGGAATGTGACAACTAGAACCAAGACAGATAGAGCTGATGATAGAATTATTATTTAAGAGTAAAGGCCTTTTTTGTAGCATAGGAAAACATTGAGACATAACAACATATACACATATATTTTTTTCCAAATGAGAAATCAGAACAAATGGAATGGCACCCTCATCATCTAATAAGGGAAAGAAATTGGATGTTAGGATTTTTGGAGAAAATACTAGAGCATTTCATAGGTCAGTTATATAGAAAGATGGAACTGAAATTATAGGTAATGAATTGAGAGAGAGATAGAGAGAGAGGAGAGAGAGGGGAGCTTCTCAAGTGTCAAGCTATACAGGGATCGCTGGGAATTGTGTTAAAATAAAGACTTTACTTCGTGAGTCCAGGGTAGTGCCCGAGAATCTGCATGTCTGACAAGTCCCTGGTGATGCTGGTGACTCTGGTGACACTACTCTGAGGACCACACTGGGAAGTCCTGCCCCAGACATGAGTCTGACTCATTACTGTACTCCCAAGATCCAGTTGTGGATGGGAATCAACCTAGCTGTCTGCTAAACTTCATTCCAGGAATTTTATACATACACTTTTTCATCTAACAGAATACAGGTATCATTATTCTCTGCTTTGACTTTTATTTTTGACAATTTTCATGTATGTATTATAATGCACTTTGATGTTATTCACCCCCTCCCTCAAATTACTGTCTGTTATGGGTAAAAGACATTCAAGCATTTAGTAATCTAATTATGTAGGAGCAACTCTACAGATGCTTGGTATGCTTGGAGCTCTGGACTCACATCTTGCCAATGCAAGGAGCTTCTTTCTTCTCAACTTAATGTCCCAATCTGTCCAGATGACATTGGGGAGTTATTGTGCTAAGAAGGGACACAGAAGCCTGTCAGGTCAGGTTAAATCTCCATTCCAGCCATTCCTGTCTCTGTAACTTGAACATGCTTATTTATTCATAGAAAGGCTCAGTTTGTTATGTTGGAATAATAGACATTTTTACCTCATGGGACCACCACAAAAATTAAATGGTTTATGTATATGTTTAAAGACAAAAAAAATTGTCCAGCATATTTTTAAATGACCAAGCACAGTCACATGATGGAAGGTTCAGGAAAGACCTTTCAAACTCATGCTGGGAGTGACATTTACAGTGCTTTAAGATAATGCTTTTTCTCTGAAATGTGTCCTGGAACTTGTGGCTTACAGTTATGGGGTCAATTTGTTCTGAAAGAAAATTGCACCCTTCTGTTCCAGTGCTCCAAACCAAACAGTATATGTATGCGTGAAAAAATAAAATAAAACGGACACTTATAAATTCACTAAGAATGAGCAGAGAGGCACTTCCACAGAAGAGATTAGAACTCCCATAGGAGCCCTTCTTGAGAACATGGCACCATTCTGCTTTACAATATATACAGAATACTTTCGCCCCTTTCTGTAAGAACAAGTGGGCCATGCTGTGTTATTTCTCTGTCTTTTGTACCCTCTGGCTTTTGATGACTGCAGAAAACAAGGCTTCACCATAGTCAATGTTTTATTATTACTAAACTATCACCCTTAGTCCCTAACATGATTTTTAAAACATGTGAATCTATCTGAACCAAAGACATTGAACTGTCTTTTCTAACTCTTCTTCCCATTTCTTTCCCTCTGAGCAAATTGCCTCTGATGTATGGTTTACCAGCAAACAAGAAGAAAAATGACAAAGACAAATTCTGGGTTAATTCATCAAGCTCAGTCCATGGGCTTTTCGTAACACCCACCATTGGTTACCAAGGAACCACAACTGAGCCTATTTAATTGGCCTTTCCTGGATTCAGTTGCAATTTACTGGTGTACAGTGACCCATCCAGATTTTTACTCACTCTGTCTAATGAAGCCTAGCCTATTTGGACATGAAGGTATCATTCTGGAAGCACCCTCAGCATGGACGATAAGGACCTAGCACATCCAAAATGCCGCTGGTCCACGGGTCCAGGTTCTGTAATGTCTATGCTTTGAAATGGAAACAAATTTGAGGTTTCAAAGGACTGGAACACATTTGCTTCCTTCACTCAGCCATTCAGTCCCAGGGGAACTGAGGAGCTGCCTCCTGCCGTTGATCAGCCTGTACTCCAGCCTTAAGGGCTTTTAAATATTTGAACACTCCACTTTTGGCTTCCAGCCCTGCAGATTTTTAATGGCTAAAAAGTTAGAAGGCTAAACTTAACAATTAATTAGCACAGGCACACGGGCCTGAAAGGGATTTGGACCATCTGAAAGAGGAGCAGCTGGAAGCAAGTGAGACATTTGAAAACAAGACCACTGTGTGTGTTACCTGGGCTTCTGACACTTTCTGTCTCATCTATGGTTCTGACAAGCCAGGAGAGGCTAGGCTTGCTCACTTCCTTCCTCCCTTCCTGCATTCTTCCCTCCCTCCCTCTTCTTCCTTTATCTTCTCATTCTCCATCTCTCATCCCTCTTTCTAAATAACAAAACTTTTTTTTAATTGGTGAGGATTTTAGACTAGTAAAAAATAAACCAGGGGCTTAATAGAAGCAGCATTTCTAGCAATATTTTGTGTCATTTTCAGCAAGGCATGCTTTGGGGACCAAGGTATTTTCAATCTGAAAATGAGGCAGTTCTGAATTAGTCTCTGAGGTCTCTTTTAACTCAGAAAGGTTATTATTCAGAGCAAACTGGCCACAAGGACAAATGAGGTATATTAATACTCCATGGGGCCCAAATTAAATAGGCCATGACAATTCAGAGGAAAAAGAGGACTCATTGCCTTTGCTTATACGCTGCCATAGATAAGAACTGTACATAGTAGAGACAAAGCGGTTAAGATCTTGGTCACGTACCTTGGTCGAGGCAGGGCTACTGTGGCTTCACTTTACCAGGCTAAAAGTTAAGAAAATCTCCATGGACTGTTCATTCATTCATTCATTCATTCATTCATTATTTCACTGAAATTGACAGCCTCATTATATACCAAACCCTAACCTATGCCTGGGAAGTAGAGGTGAAAAAAGTGATTAATGCATTTGTTAGTGTCTCAAGAGAGTTTAGGTTAGAGTTTCTCTATAGCTCATCTGACTCCTCCCTTTCTTTCAGATTATGTGACTCTCCACAGTGTGAGACCACAACATTACATACATGGCATCATTCTGTGATTAAAATGTTTAGAATAGGAAAGACCTGAAAGAGAACAGAAAGATTAAATTTTCTTTCTGTGTATCTCCTAAGCACTTAACAAAAGCTTAATAAAATTAATCAACTAATTATATTAATAAAAATGAATTAATAAAATTTAGCACTATGTGCAGCTATTTACTGTTCAGTATGTAATTATTTAATTAACTTTGTCACTTGTTAATAAACTGCAGTGAGGTATAATTTACACATAATAAATTCTCCTGCTTTAAGAAAGCTTTCTCTGATGCTTGTAATTAATTACTACTTCCTTCCCCCGTCCCTACCCCAAGGGTCATCGGCATCTTATATTCTCTACACCATAGTGTACTTTCATCATAAAAGTGAAATCACACAATATGTACTTTTTATTTTCCAGCTTCAATAGCCTGATGTATATATCCATGCCATTTTCCATATAAGGCATTTGAGTTTTTCAATTACCGAGTATTCCATTATTGGAACATTATTTGTCTATTCATTGATCTGATGGTGGACACTTAGGGTTGCTTCCTTCCAGTTTAGGGCTATGGTATATAAATGCATGCTTCCTATGCATTTTTTAGTCTTCTCATAGACATATTTTCATTTCTCGTGGATAAAACCTAGAGGTGAAAGTACTTGGCTACAGTATTACATAAGCTAACTTGATAAGAACAGATTACAGTTCCATCAAAATGGTTTTATTGTTCATACAATTCCCAATAATGATAAGCTTTCCAGAGTCCCATGTCATCACCACTTGCATTTGTTGTTAACCTGTAAAATTAGACATCTCATGAGGCTGTCCTTGTGATGTTTAACACGTTCTTTCTAATAACCGGTGCTTCTAATCTCACCTTGCACTAACTAACCTCTGTCTGATTCCATTGTGTGAAGTTTGTTCACAAAAGAGACTCATGACATGCAAGTATTCTCAATATATTCCAAATACAAGGTCCTTGTGAGATATATTAATTACCAATATTTCATTCTAACTTGCATCTCTATTTTCATAATGGACTTTTGTTAATGAGATGGTTTTACTTAAAATAAATTCCAAGTCTTCAATTCTTAATAATATGTTCAAAGTATTTGCTTTCTGTCTGTTCCTGCTTTTACCAACATTTCAGAGGTTTCCTTTAGAAGCCTTGTTTATAAGTTTTCTTTGAGGATACTTTTTAAAGAAGTTCGCAGTTTTAAGATTTCCCTCAAACTGACCAAAGCTTGTCTTCTCTGTGGACATTCAGATGCCTCAGCATCTTTTGACGGAGAGATTTTTTTTCCTTGCCCTTTTTGTGAAGATCATTTCATCACAAAAGTGCATGCTGTTCTGTTGACCTATCAATCATCATGTGAATACCACGCTATCTTGAACACTGAAGCTCAGACAGTAAAGCTCTAAAAAACTCATATAGTGTAAGTCCTACAACTTTGATTTTTCCCTAAAATTTATTTTGGCTAGGCTAGGTGTTTTGCCTTTCCCTATCTCCATGAAGCCCACTGAGAAATTAGCATTCCGAGTTCATGTGAACTTGCCAGCTCCTGGCATAGCACAATGCTTACTCAATGAGCAGAGATCCCTGTTCTTGCTCCAGTTGTACAAGAAAGTGCTAACAATGCAATATAATAATAATAGGTGTGGATATTTTGTAGGTGAACTTTTTCAGATTTCTTTTTCAGAAAGTTCTTTATCTTTCTGAGAGTTTTTAAGAGGTTGATCAGTTTTATTGATCTTTCAAAGGCCCTACTGTCCCTTTGAAGAATTTCTTTTTTTGTTGTTGTTTTCTCTACTTTAATAGTCATTACTCTTGTATTTGTTATTTCTTTGTTTTGGTGCACTTCAAATTATATGTATTTAGCATGTGTGTGTGTAGTATGTGTGTGTAGTATATGTGCATGTGTGTGTAGTGTGTGTGCAGTATATGTGTATAGGTGTGTACTATGTGTGTATTTAGTATGTGTGTGTAGTGTGTGTGTAACATGTGTGTGTAGTACATGTGCATGTGTGTAGTGTGTGTGCAGTATATGTGTGTGTGTGTGGCATATGAACATGTATGTTCAGATGTGCATGTGTGTATAGCCTGGGAGGCCTTGCATTTCAGTGTGTGTGTGTGTGTGTGTGTGTGTGTGTGTGTGTGTGTGATGGTTTGATCCAGGTATTCCCCACAAACAAATGAATGTGTTCTGACTGACTGATCCTCATCTGATGGCAGTTTGGGTTTTACAACCTCATTGGTGCTGTGTTATTGGGGCTTATGAGGTTATAAGCCAGCTTCCCCTTGCCAGTGTTTGGCACACCTTCCTGCTGCTGTTTGCAGTGCTGTGGCAGAGGTGATGTCCACCCCTCTGCTCATGCCACCATTTTCCCTGCCAGGATGGAGTCTCCCCTAGAGTCCGTAAGCCTAATAAACCCATTCCTCCACAAGCAGCTTTTGCTTGGGTTCTTTCTGCAACTAGAATGCTGATGATAACAGTGTGTATGTAGTATGTGTGTGGCATATGCACATATATGTGCAGATGCAAGCATCCTGTGAGCCAAGGATTCCAGAAGAGCATTATCTGTCCTCTTGAATTGCTCATGTGTGCATTGCCTTGAGGTGAAGTCTCTCTCTGAGCTGAGATATTCTATTATTCATTACTATTATCCTATCAAGGCCTGATTTTAAGTTTTCTTTGCAGGGTAATGTTTATTGAATAGATCTAAAGTCCCCTCACCATCCTACTCATTTCTAACTGGAAAAAAACTGAAGTTTCTGTCTCCTCCAACTTGAGTACCTTCGCTACATCATATCTATAAAACCCAATGCATTTTATTTGAATACTCCATCACGTTTGTTATTACTGTCAAGGCCTCATGTATGTCCTCAATGAGGCTTTCCCAGAAGCCCTACCCAAAGCTTCGACACCACACCATCATTCTCACATTTCATTTTGCTTTTCTCCTTTATCTTTTCTTTAACATTTATCATCATCTCATAGGATACGCTATGTGTAAATGTTTTATGATACATGCTGAAAATATACTGGTGAAATGAACTCGGCTGGAGAGATGACTCAGTGGTTAAGGCAAAGGGTGATGGTTCAATTCCCTAGTACCCATGTAAAGCCAGATGCACAAAGTAGTGTATGTATCTGGAGTTCATTGGCAGTGGAAGGAGGACCAGATGTTCTCATTCTTGTTCTCTCTCCTTACAAATATATATATATATATATTATATATATATATATATATATATATTTAAAAAGAGCTCAAAAGTCTCAAACAAATATATAATGACTATTCTTAGAGGCTAGTTATGCAAATAAAATAGAAAGTTTTTAAGGCCTTACGGTAAAGAAACTAGTGGAAAAAGAGGTAAAATTCTTTATCCACAAAGAATTCACTTAAAAACAGTACAGAAAAATAACTAGAATGATTATTCAGAATAAGACAAGGAGAAAAGTATGGCACCAGGGGAGTTATGTGGAGATTTCTGGTTTGAGTAATTAGGGGGAACTTCATAGACAGTGTTTTGACTGAGCCTTGAAGATAGACGGGATTTAAAGGTGTAGTTATGGAAAAGAGCTGGTATATTAGGCAGAGGGAATAGCATGAGTGATATTCTGAAAGGAGGGGCAGAGGCTTGGGGAATGACTCATCAGATCAGAGGGATTTCTGTGTAACCATGGGGCCCTGGTAAGCCTTGAGTTTGAGCCCTAGTATCCACTTAAAAAGCTTGCTTTTGCCACACATGGCTGTACAATCAGTCCTGTAAAGGGGCAGAGACAGTAGGATCTATGGGGCTTGTTAGTCAATCTGGATCAAAAATGGCAGCTCCAGATTCAAAAGAAATAAAGAGCCATATAGGAAGATACCTGGCATTCTACTCTGGTCATTGCAGATATGCACATAGGGCACGGTATCTGAACACATACATGACATACACACACATCACACAACACACATCACAGCACATACACTTCATACACACACATGGATCACACCACACACACTTCACTCATACACACATATGCAAAAGGAAATGAAGGGCCTGTGTCAAGTTAACAAGAAAATATAAGAAGAAATGTGGCTGGAGTCAGATGTCATAGAGAGGTATTCTGGACCTTTGACCTTAAGTAGTGATCCCTTTAGAATATAACCCTTATAAAGTTGTAGTCAGCCACATGATGCTGGGATGAATCTCCAAACCAGGCACAGTTTATGGGAGGAAGGATTTATTGAAGCTACAGATTCAGGGGAAGTTCCATAATGGTGAAAGAGGCTGGCCCCCTTTAACAGGTCAAAACAGAGAAAGAAACCCATCACCAGCACCACACACACAATAGCAAACAGGTGGGGGCAGGGAAGGGAAGAGATTTCTTTACCCTTTATGAAGCCTTAGGTCAGGGTCTTGCAACCCTATCCCAGACTTGTTGGCTTCCTGAGTCTCTGGAATTTCCTCTCTGCACTGCCCTCCCAGGAAGGGATGTTTTTTTCTAGCTCCCAGGAGCATCCTTACATCCTGCTCCCTACTGAGAGGGCTACCTTCCTATGAACAACCTCAGAGACCCACCTAAGATTGCTATAAAGGTCAAGGTGACAACAAAACTTAACCATCTCACCTTAGAAGAAACACTTTTAGTTTTTGGAAATAGGATGTGTGCTATTGAGTATTCTACAAACGATCCTGTCTGTCTTGTAAAATAATTTGCTTTTTTTTAAACCAGTGTCTGTTTTCCATGCTTTTAGGAAATCCTTACATTTATGCAACCCTGGAGGATAATGGCCAGGCAGATAGTGCATTTTTTAAAGTTTAATTTTCCCACAAGTATAGTATCCATTTATTCTGTTCACAATGTCTTTGCCAAAAATACTTGCTGTATTTGTCATTTTTAGTTCCAGCCCTTCTCTACCTGTGTCATTTAGGTAACATACTAATTTGCTGTTGCTTTTGAGCTAGAATAAGATCGCTTTCTTTTTGCTTTAGCTTTTTTTACACTTACAATTATATCTTTGCTCAAAGAAAACAAATATAGATCTGATCTAGTCCATAATTCAACTGATTAAATGCCATATGTTACTTACTTATTTGAGCCAATCAAATACACACTAAGTTGTTTCCATAACAGTGTTTATACATTTGACATGTTTATTAAAGTTTAGTGCAATGTTGCTTTAGGGAACACACCATATGGACAGTTTCAACCTGATATTTAAAAGCCTGATTTTAAATAATCAATTATCTGTGATTTAGCTGAAAAATCACTTTTCTCTCTCTCTTCTCAACTATAAGGAAATGAATGCATGTAACATAACTTTAAAGACATTGACTTTCTGATTTGCTTGAGAAAATCCCTCATTTAAAAAACACTGAAATGAAAAGTTACATACAAAAAAGTCTTTGGTTGTTTTTTTTTCATTTTGTCTTTTTAGACAGGGATATATATATATATATATATATATATATATATATATATATATGATTTCAGTGCTAGGATTTCAGATGTGCACCACTAAAAAATTGAAATTTAGATTCCAAAAATGTTGCAGTAAATATGTTAGTTCTGACTTAAAATATTTATTATATCTAAGTAAACTTGACTAGAGTCATATCATGACTAACAAAGTAGTGAAAATCAGATAGTCTTGAAAATATATCTTTTGTCCCATCCCCTCAAACAACGGCCTTTGTGACAGTTGGAATGAAATGTCCCCAAAGGCTCATGTGTTTTAAATACTTGGTCCCCAGCTAGTGGGGACCAACTATTTAAGGAAGGTGTGGCACTGCTGGAGGAGGTGGATCCCTGGGGTGGAACTTGAGGCCTGCTCACCCAGCTCCAAGTCCAGTACCTGGACTACTTCCTTCCCCTGCTGTATGGCTCTTGCTTTAATTTCCCTGCCAGGATAAAGCTTCCCTCAGGCCTGGAAGCTGACATAAATTCTTTCTCTTCCTGTTTCCCCTTGGGTGTTTTGCCCAAGAAATTAGACCTTTATTGCAACAGCCTTCATGTAGTGAAGTTTCTTAATGTGTTTAATAAATACATGAAAAAAATTTATAGTATATATGTTATTTTGGTTGTAGCATTAACCCATGTCACTTGGACTCACTACTACTTTTGTAGAGAAAGATTGGTGACAGATGAGTTTCTTGGATGTCATAGATAGATCTTTATTTGGGTTCTTTTTTTCTATGATCCAAAGGTAATTCTGAATTAATTTGCTGGTTCACTGACTAGAACAGTCATATTTGAATAATCACTGTCATCAACATTTTGAAAGTATCCAGGAAGTAGTGTCAGTCAAGTGTTGTTTTATAAGCAAAGAACTTTAACAAATACAAATATGGTGAACTCGGTAATTAGCTTGCAGCTCTGGCTTGATGACATCAAGGGAGAATATTTGGTCTCAAGCTTCTGTTAGGAGGAAAGTTGGAGTTTGAGAAGAGTGATGACAATAATACATACAATAAGCATTTGATGACAGCAAAACCGAGTTCATCACTCATGTAAACAACCGACAAAGCATCCAGAGAAGTTAAATTAAAGGACCAGTCTCAAAGTTGACTACATGATTCTCCCTTTAATAATGGAAGGAAGTCGTATAAGAAACAGGGTTCAGAGCTGGGTTATTGCGCATATAGTTTATAAGAAGCAAGTGATTAACATCTTGTATATCAACTTTTACATTCCTATTTCACCATTATTTTAGGATACATCATTAGTATGAAAACTGTAAACGATTTTAAGATACTTGACCTAAAGTTGTCTTCTGAGGTAGTTATGAGAATACTACTTGACACAAAAAAAGTTTTAGAGTTCAGTTAACTTAATAGATGAATATGTGATTTCTTATTTTAAATTTTCATTGATAGCATTTAATCTTTAGTGAACATGATTATTCATTAGGTAAAATAATACAGGCTTGCCATAAATTATGATCTTGAAGGTTATTTAATACCTTAGGTTCTAAGCCAGATGCATTAAATGTTAGTAACAGAACTTTGTAGGATATACATAAACCAACATGTTAGTTTTATATTTTATAACTGGCAGACTATTTTAGCACAGGTCACATGTATAGAGATATAGTTCTTATTCCATTATATAGGTTTGGCCTATCAAAATTTAATATTTTTGATGCCTCTCTACTTAAGATTTTTATTTTATGCAAACAAAAGGCAAATTAAGTGAGAAAATAAAGATAAAAGCTATATTACTGTAATTCTATTATCTTCATGTTTATAGGAGAATAATCCATACATGGTAGATATGTTCTAAACACTAAGATAACCATTCATTCCTTTGACAATTTATCATTTTCATTTTTTCATCCTTAACCTTGAAGGAAAAGCCAGAGCATGGGATGCAGCCACTAATTTAAGCAGCAGGCTGTCTGGGATTCTAAACAAGATTACTTGCACTTAGGTTGGGTGTAATATCACACCCTGTGATCCCAGATTACACTGCTCCAGAGGTAGGTGTAATACCACATGCCTGTGATCCCAGCAAGAGGCAGAAGCAGGAGGCAACCCAGCTGAGATCCAGCTCAGTCTGGGCTACATAATGAAGTGGTGTCTCAAGCCACGTTCCCCGCCACGCACACACACGCAAATGAAAGAAAAGACCATATTGCTCCAAGGTCTGTGTTCTTCCTTCTGCCATTACCCTACAAAACCTGAATGCACATGTGCTATGCAGTGCATACAAACTCCACAGACTTGTGCAACTCCAAGAATCCATAAAAACATTTTTGAGACCTCAAAACTCTCCTGGAAGGGCATTACATTCACCAAGGGCCTTCCAACTAAATTGAAATGAGGAACTCTTGAAGTGATATGAATTGAAGACCTTCTTAACCATGGTTCTTGGGCATTTCTCAGGAAGCAGGTGCTTCACCTCAATTCCATGAATTTTTTGACATATGTTCGATGTCTCTGTAGCTGTTCCAGTGTCAATATTTGTTCTAGAACACCAGGAAGCTCTAGACAGCTTTAGAACATCCCCACACTAAACATCATTCCTTTTAGGACTGTTCCCAATGAGCTAAATAAACTATCTCTCAGATCAACAGTATTGTATGATTATATACAATAGAAAAATTAGAATAACTCTCCTAAATTGCATTGGTGATGATGTAGTTAAAAAATATGGAGTATGAATTTTTTTGAGGAAGATATTTCAAGTTGATAGACATTGATTGTGGAAAGTAGTGGATAGACAAGTAATAAGGTATTATGGCTCCTACAATAGTATCAGAGTCTTGGTCAACAATGAAAGAAGGAATATTTATGTACAATTGGGACATCATTTTCCCCTGGTAAATGTGGATTAACGTGATAAGGCTAAAAAGAAGAAGCAAGAGAACTCAGAAAGAACAGTTCATGCTAATGTAATATCACGAGACATATTTGGAAATCAGTTCCTATACATTCTAAGAAAAGAGGAAATAATGTAAGATGTTTGGGGAAATATCTCCATAGGTGAGTCCCAGATTATAAAGCAGACTTTTTTAGCACACATAGTTGTGTCTGGAAAAAATTTATTCGGGTCAAGAAGAACAAAGGCTTGAAGCAGTGTCCTTACAAAGGTCGGGCAGCCTTTATTTTTAGAACTTTTTCCCAGTATCACTTCAAGGGCTGAGTATGTTGCTACCAGAAGCTTGATTTCCACATTTATCTTATTTTCTTTAAGAAACATAGAGTATAAAAACAATGTGAGCATACGCTGAAAGCACTTTTTTGATTGTGATAGCCAGTACTGCCCCTGAGAATTTATATCCAGGATCTGTTTAATGTACTGGAAACTAGGCAGCTAAATATGCTTTCCTTTCACTGTCACTTGCTGGGTGGCTGTTGAGTGTGTGTGCAAAGCGGGACCTTCAACCTCCAGCTGCTGTCAAGCTTGAGAAGATTAAGTTTTTAAAGCCCTTCTTCCCAGCATAGTATTGATCGATTGTGGACGCTGGATATGACTGCGGTTTTTAGTAGTCAGCTCAAGGTTTCTCTTTAAAATTGAGCTTCAATGCCAGCATGATTTGTCTAGCAACTTGGATCTGTGTAAGAGCTCAAGGGCATCCTAATGATAAATGCCACTTAATTTGTCTTCACCATTTTTTTCCCTTTAGGTGAAGTTACAGTCCTAACTCGCAAGGAAATTGATTCATTGGCTGGTTCCAGAAGGAATTTTAGCTGCATCTCTTAGATCTGAGATGCTTTGCCAGGTTCCTTGGGAAATGGATGAGGCATATCCTATAATGGTGTGAATATGTCTCGGCAACTCGATCTTTACCAAGAGGTTGTTAAATTACCTTTCTGTTAATTAATGGCCACTATCTTTAAGACACCAATGTGAGCACTCAAAACACCTTCTATCATCAGCTACCATGTGATGGATATAATCTAACAGGATGCACGGAGATGATCTAGAAACCTGTGGCAAAGTTTCCCTTGAAGAAATAATATTTTGAAAGGTATCATTATTCATTACAGATATACTTTCATAGATTATGGTCACATCCCAAGGGTTATAATCAAGGTGTCCTAATGCTAGTTTATATGAAGAACTACGGTAATCCTTGGATGTCTTTTGAGTAGATGTGATGGAACATTCTTTAAAGGCATGCTTGGACCTTCTTCATTAACCTTAGAACCTAAGAGGATGCTGGCTGTGATGGTTGATCGAAGTTGTTGATATGGTTGGGGTGAGAGATGCCCAGATATTAGTAGTGAACATTCTGGATGCAGGGTTTTTCCAGAAGGGGTCAGCATGTGAGTCAGTGAACAGAGGAGCAAGACCCACCCTGAATGTGAGTGGTACAATCTGGAAAGCCAGGGGCTGGAGTGGAGGAAGGAGAGGAAGAAAGAGGAAGCTCACTGGCTCAGTTCTTCTTGGCTGTGTTCAACTTTTGCTGCTGTCACCAACAGGCATATCAGACTGCAGCATTTTTCGTCATTGAACATGCCTCACACCAGGAACCCTGGGCCTTCAGCCTCTGTATTGGCTGCACTGTTGGTCTCTTTTTTTCTGAGACCTCCAGTTTCTTGGATTGACCATCTCCTGGGCTCTCTAGTTTGCAAATGGCCACTGTAGAATGATCCATTCTCTGATTGTGAGGACAGTCTTCTAAAATGCCTCATAATTATAGATGCATTCTAATGGCTGTGTTTCTCCAGAGACCCTAACTAACACATGGCTAGTGTGAGGCTATCTGTGTATATTCAGCAAATACAAGTCCACAATGGAAACCTGCTTTGTTAACTAGAATTTATGCTCAGGTGTTGTGTGATTATTTAAAGACCATCATTTGCCTCTGCATTGTTTATCCATGTGGACAAGGACTCTTCTGGAACAATGTAGAACAAATAGGTTACCATCAACATTTACTTACTAGAGGGGGGAGATATTCCAAAAAAATTAAAATTGTAACTAGACCTCCAATTTTCCTCTTTATTTTATTTCTAAAGTATAAAGATATATTTTAAAGTAGGCATATGTTCACAGCAAATTGACCTTTTTAATGGCAGCACAGAGAAGTCCCATGTACCTTCATCCTGATTCTATTAATAACATCATACATGATTGTAACCATGTTCCATTATCAAAGCCATGGAACTGATATCGGTAGAGCACTACTAATTCCAGTATAAACCTCATTTCATCAGTTTTTACTATTTATCTTTTTCAGATGTACAAGTCTATAAAGTCTTACTTTATATGTAGATTCAAGTAACTTTCAACACAGTCAGGCCACAGGACTAACCCACTACCACATGTGTGTGTACACACACACACACACACACACACACATACACACACACACAGACTCTCCTGTATGATCTCTTAATGTTCATACTGCCCCACCCCCACCACATGCTTAACAAACATTGACCTTGTTCCCATCACTATAGTTTTGTTACTCTGAGAATACTTCATAAGCTAAATGATACAAATATGCAACACTGGGTTTTTTTCACTGACTAAAATTTTCGCAAGATCCTTCTAAGTGTTGTATACATTAATAGTTTGTCCTTTTATTACTGAAGAGCATTTCACTTGATGGATATGCTGTAATTTATGTCTTCATCCCTTGAACACTTGACTAGTTTCCAAGATTTAGCTTTTACCCATAATGTTGTTATGAGCATTTGCATACAATTTTGTTGTGTGCGAACATAAGCTCTTATTTCTTCAATGTAAAGGTCCAGTTGATGGAGTGATGGATTTTATGATAGTGCAGGTTTAATTTTTTTTCTTTTTCTTTTTGCAGGTTTAATTTTAAAGAGATTCTCAAACTGTCTTCCAAGATAGATGGCCAGTTACTTCCCACCAAGGGAGTGATACAATTTCTTGTCAATATATGATCATAATTTATTATTTTTTATT